>JAQFXV010002039.1:0-11434 GCA_034694065.1 Camisia spinifer | reverse complement strand
AAATTCGTTAAAGGATTTATTTAATTTTTAATCAACGAATAAAAACAGGTGAACATTTCGCAGGAACTCATTGATATGTTTTATTAACATGAATGAATCTTTAATATTATATTGATTTAACTCACAAAATAGGATATTATACTATTTATTCATTCCAGAAGTAATATTGCTCTCAAATAGTTTATATATTTTCTTAATAATAAATCAATACAATTGATTGCAGACATTTATGATACTGTTTGAGGAAATATAGATCTTAAATAATCTATAGGAAAATATGACAATCAAGTGATAATCGAATGGTTTGAGGCTTGAGAAACACAAATTATGATCAAATATTATTTCCATTAAGTTCATGTATTTGAGTCAAAGTAGAAGAAAAAATTTTACTGATTATTTCAATTGAATTTTATGCCAATGGCTTCAGGATTATTAATTAGAAGGTTATTTTCCTCATGTATTTCAACTATCTATAGCTTTCTTAACCTAACTGTTATTAAGCGAATCCCAACCTCTTATTTCCAGATAAGCCTCTGAAATAGAACTCAATAATAATATCAATTTGTCAAAGCTATTAATATCATTAATAATCGAAACATGTTTACACTGAATACTGTAATATCAATCAAAATTGAGAAAAAATTCACTAATGAAAAAGTTTTTACATGTATTTTGATGAATGTGTTAACTAACATGAGATTAAACGTAGAAAACAATGAATTATAGGCCGAACTCAAGTTTGAGTTCTTATCAAAAATATGATAAATCTCAATATTTTGCAGAAATAATTCAATCTAAACTTATGTGTTTTTCAACTTAAATGCATGGGTTTTATGAATATTTCTATTTATTAACATGTTATTTAAGAGATAATGTGTCGAACTTCATCTTATCATTAGGTTTTTAATCAGTGTTTAATGACTAATATGTTTCTACGTTTTTTTATATTGTTTGTTAACTCGCTTTTCATGATGTATATGAAACTTTTTCTCAATTTTGATTGATATATCTATATAAAACTTTATGCGATAAGAACTGTAAAAATTGACAAAACATCTCTCACATCATTAAATCGTCTATTTTTCTGCTTAAAAATAAAGTTTTACACGTTTTGAAATGAATATTCCGGATAAAGGCATAAAATCTTCAATCTTATTAGGATTGGGATTAAAGTTACTCAATTTCCATGAATAATAAATTTTTAATTTCAGTCAAATTGTTAGTTTTTGAAACATGTCATTTGAAAATTATATTAAGGTTGTATATTTTGAGACTGAGAATAAATTGATTAATTTTTATTTTTTATATTTCGTAGTCTTAGTCAAGAATTTATTATAAAATATTCACTAGAGTTTCATTCTATATAGAGTTTTCACTATAGAAACTCTAAATAAATAAAATATTTTTTGAAGGGCAAATATTTTTTAGTTTAAATTCAATGTTGAGGCTGATATTTTTCAGAAATTTTAGAAAAATCAGATTTTTAAAAATTCCATATTTTACATAAGTTAGTAAATTATATTATACTTGTGTTAAGTCAAGCAAAATAGATATCTACTCATTTTTGATACGACGGCTGATATTAGTCTCATAGCCTATTAGTTTATATATAATATATCTAAATCTCAGCCATCGTATCAAAAATGAGAAGATATTTATTTTGCTTGACCCAACACACTTAAGTTTAGGAAATTCTGCCGAAACATCTGCTGATGCATAAAATTTCTATAAATTTTATACTTCATAAAACATAAAATATTAAAAATAATGTTTATATTCAACATTTCGAAATATAAAAGAAAAGATAAATTGCGAAACCTGTGTATATGTATTTCAGTCAGTTATTATTAATGACTTTGATGTTAAATATTTAAAATAAAAATTTAGAATTATTATAATTTCATCATGAAATTATACTGAAAACTTCAATTATGGTTAGCGTTGCCAGACTTTAAGGATACGCCTGTACAGGATTCGAGCTCTGTGTACAGACTGAAAGAAAGGGTCAAAATATTTGAATATACATAATGAAACGTTTAGATAATATTACTTTCTTATCTCAATTTCAATTTAAATATTCAATCTTCGATGACATGTATAGATTTTAAAAAATTCGCCGCAAACAATATCCGATTGATTGAAGCTTCAAAATTTAAAATTATTTTATAACTTTTATACTTTCATTTTCAAAATTCTTTTTAATTACATTCATTTAAAAATGTTATCCAGGAATAAACAGGAATAATCAAAGAATATATTGAAGTGTCAAGGAGCCACTAAAAACACCTGGCAACGCTCTTTATGGCCGAGTATACAGAATATTCGGAAAAATACGAAAACCAGAGTTACAGTTAGTTTAACTCAAAGTGCTTCTAAATTACTCATATTTGAGTGAAACTCGACCGGAAAGAAAATAAGTTAATCTGTTCCGTTTGATTGATCATCTAGAAAGTCAACGCTTGATTACCTTGTTACAAAAAACTACATGTTCTTCTGCCTATAGAGATGTTAATAATGAGTGAATCTTGCTTTTGATTCAGCCCTGAATTAAATATTTCTGAGTATTTGTTATCTTAGATAACAGCAAAGTTCAGTCATAAGAGAACCACTTAATACAATATGAATTAATATTTAATATCTAAGAATAATAAAGTTTTACTACTTATTACATGAGTTTTGTTGTGTTTGTTGTGTAGCTTTATATAGATTTTTTACAGTTTATAATTTATGTAAAATATTTACTCGAAGAATATCTTAAATTATTCTATATTTAACTTTTTAATATATTATTTGACATCAAAGATACAAAAATGAGATCAAAGAATATTTTTTTAAGCTGAGTGTTCAATGATTAAAATCTCGCTTTTGGTCTGACTTTGGTTTTTGTTTCTTTTTTTATATGATAGTTATTTCACTCGAATGTTGAATTAGCGGCATCTTTATTGGCTGAGTTTGAGAACTGACACGTTGAGGTCTCGTTTGTAATACACCTGATCTTAACATCTTCTGAATTGGGATTTGTTTGCAAATCCTGTAATTAAAATAAATATATTATTCAGTAAATAGTAATGAATTACTCAATTTTTGCGAAATAGCAATTTAGGTTTAAATTATATCAGTGAATATCGCAAAAAGTTCACTAATGTGTTCACTTTTTATATGAAGTTTGAACTAACGGAAGAAAAAAGAGTAAAATCCTATGTTGGTTAACTCACTTTTCAAAATAAATATAAAAAAATTCATTAGTGAGTTTTTTTGCGATAAGCGTTGATATATAAAAATTAAATTGTTGTTAAGTCTAATTAAAATTAATTATAAGTTGAATAACCGATCAAAATGTGTTCGAATAACATCTAAATGGCGAGGAAAATATCAATATAATCATTAGTAAACTGATTTTGTACTTTAAAAAACTTTTATTTTGAATTATTTTTCGAATTTTTAAGGTCGATTATAATGCAGGGTTTTCAATATTTTAATTAAATACTTTATACAGTCTTTAATCTGTGTTGATATTCAAAAGATAGCAAAAAAACTAACGTGGAATGTATTTAGTTTTCAATATTCTGATTCGGCACTTTTCATGTGTGAGAATTATTTGTTTCACTTTTTGATAACAGGTTTTATTTCGCGGTTTTCAGTTTTCATTTCTAAGTATTCACTTGAAATTAATTAGTTATTTAATTGAAATGCTAAAGAAGCAAACATTAAATCTATATAATTCTGACTGTAATATTGATTTTGACAAAAATAGAAATAGATATTTGCCGGCAAACACTTGATTATATTTTGATATTCACATTTTTAAGACCAGTTACATTTGTTTTGAAATTCAGAACTTGATAAACAAATTGTTAAAATTTTTGGCAGTGATTCCCACACCTCACCTTCAACTATAGCAGTGAGGGTATGAACCACTCAACAAATACCAATAATAGAAATTTTATTATATTCGACATTTCATAACTTTTTCATAAAAATCAAATTTTCACTACGAATAAAATTCTATTTCAGCTTATTCTCATTCTATAGAAAGCATTGCGTTTTAAAAGATTTTTATCATAATCTAATAAAGAGTTTGATCAAAAAATGATTAATTTGAAAGGTTGAGTGGCTTGAGTGGGTTTCACTCATTCTTTAGCAAATGAAGCTTTAATAAAAATTGAAACATAAGTTCTCATTGATTCAAATAAACTGGAACCTAATAACTAATTCTCGAGGACTTATACAATATTTTTAAACTTATTATAGCTTATGAATAACTCATTGAACTAATTAATGGTATATCACTAATGAATTATATTTCATTAAACAGAAAATACTCTAATTTTATGATTTCATTAGTAATGTTAATGAATGTTTTATTTCATTATCAAATATTTTTTAATTAAATTAATGTATAAATTGAAAAAATTTGTTAAACAATTAATTATTATGAAACTCATGATAAAGTCATACCTGATTTGTGAGAGACAGAGAAGTATAGATCTGATACTGACTGAATACACATAAAAGACCATAAGTCTGAAATAAAATATAGAATTGTAAGAATGTATTTTTGAATAACATTCTTATGAATTTCATTACATTTAAGGCGCATATAATAAAATCGATGCCATGCACTGCTATCAAAAACGGATCAGTTGGCTGTAAAAGAAATTTAGCAATAAATTTATAATAAAATCGATATGAAATAAGAAAAACTTTTAATAATGTTTTCTATGAAGCGAGTTATATAAGGATTCCACTTAGGAAGTATGTAAAAGTAGGCATATTTCCAATTTTTCTCATTTCATAATATTTATATGAATTTCAAAGTTATGTGTCTATGAAAGGCTTCTAAAATTTTTTAATATCTCACATTTGGAAAAAGTCTAAAATTTTCAAATATCTCTAAGAGAAAAGTAATTCTTTTTATGAAATATTTCCCAACTATATTGAATTTGATATATTGTATTCATATAGAGAACACTTACTTAAAATTCAAGCTTCTGAGATTTCTCTAATAAAATTCCTATAGAATTACAGAAATTCTGTATTTATTCTTACATATCGAGTAAATTTTGGAGATGTGCACGAATTCAAAGATTATGAAGCTTTCAATTTAATTTATTTTCATAAAATTAAATTTTATCCAAAATTCATCATTTTTTGTCCTTGAGAGTGAGTTAGAATTTCTTATTCTAGGATCGAGAGAATCCATTTTTCGGAACTAAGAACAGTTCAAAGCGGGGGATTTGGGAGTTTAGAAAACTATTTTTTGGAGTTATTAAGTATTTTAGAACCGAATTAGCTATCGAAAAAAATAAACTTTTACATAGGTATAATCAACTTTTCAATGCTATTTTGAAACAAATTATATATTTTTGCAGTCAGAATAGATATGTGAGAAATAAAGATTTACCCTTCACTTTAAAATACTCATTCAACCCACACGTGTTCATTATTAAGGTTAAAATAAGATATTGACAAAATTTTTTATAAAACTTAATAAGCTTATCTAAAGAGCCGAAAACGCATTACACCTAACTCGGAAAAACAAAGCTTATATTACTTTTTCTTAATGCCGGAGTAAATTGAATGCAAATCACACTCATTAAGGAGTTTTGATTGTTAGAAATATTTTCAAATTAAAAGAAACTAATCTATAATTTTAGAATTATCACTAATGATTTCTTTAAACATGATCAATAAAATGACTGATAGACACAATGAAGCTGTAATCCGACTATTCTGTTTCAATTTAAGAGGTCGACTTGTCTTTAACCTGTTTTTTTATATAAAAAATCTGTTTTTATTGAAAGCAAAATGTCAATTAATCTTAAATAAAATTATGATTGACTCTTTAATTTTCAGTGACTTCTAAACTATATAAAATATGGGTTTTCCTTATTTTCAGCTCTCAATCCTTTCAGTCCTCAATTTGTCAAATCTAATCTGCAATCAAAAATTTTATCGATTTTATAAGTTTCACCGGTTTATAAAGAGTATGTAATTTAGAAAATTGCAAATTTCAACAGAATTGCTAGTGTGAAATACACTGGATGGCAGTTTCAGTTTCATCTCTAAAACTTACAAACCCTTTCAATTATCATTTTGATTGATCATAAGCTAAACTTTATCATGAAAAAGTCAGCTAAGAATCGATCCACTCAACCGAAAGTCGACATCTATTCCCATATTCAAAGCTGATTTACATATTATGAGTCGAAAAAGAGATAGAACTAATTCATTCCAATATTTGCAATGTTCTTATACTTATCAAACTCATATCACTCGAAAAGTAATACTTTTGTAGAGATATTTTGATATAAGTTATTTGTTTTGTCAAAAGATAAATAATATAACTAATCTCAACATCTCAAATAAAGAAAATTGGTTTCCTTTTGTTTGATGAATATCAATAATAAAGCTCTTAAATCATGAGATAAATTGTGTGACTTGTAATAGAATATTAAAGGAATGGATATAAAGCACAAATTTATTATAATTCTTACCGAATTCAGTATAATATATAAAGAGAATATTATGTCAAAAAGTGTTGTTATCGTAACCGTTAATAACCAGGGAAGCAATAAATGTTTGTTGTCCTAAGTATTAAACAATAAATAATATTAAAACTTTGTTCATTATTTCCATGAAATTATGTTAATTCAATATCTATTCAATTTTATAGTAAATTAATTCAGAATGGATTGAAGGAAAAATTATAAAGTTCTGGCAAAAAAATAATTCATTTAAAGTGAATGATAGTCTCAATACTAGAGAATTTCTCAAAATGATTATGAATAAATTAAATTATGTTTTGAATAAATTAAATTATGTTTTGAATAATTCAAAACTTAAGAAAATCTTAAATGAGTAAATTTGCATAAAATTGATTGCTTTATGAATTCATATTTCATCTCTTCTAAAGGTTAATGTGAGATAAAATTAAATTTAGATTTTAAAGTTAGTTCACTAATGCTACATGTTTTGCCTATTAAACAATTTTAGTTTAACTTTATTAAGCAATGAATTGCATGGTTAATGTTTCATTTGAAAAATCAAGAGAGAGAAAGAGAGAGAGAGAGAGAGAGAGAGAGAGAGAGAGAGAGAGAGAGAGAGAGAGAGAGACTTATGATCTTTATGTAATTCGAAATTCATGCTTTTGATCAAAAGTTACTTTTATTTTAATCATCAATTTATTAGAATTCCCCAGCCTGTAGATATGAATATTTAAATGAAATATATACTCAAGAGTAACTGTTGGTATTTTAAGCAAAATTACGAAACCATTTCAAATGTTGAGTCTTTTTAAAAGTTTATTCAAATTTAATTACAAACTTAGTATGCATAAATATTTTATTTTTATTGATAACATTATTCAAGGCTTGATAAATTTTTCAATCTCTGAATATTTTATTTTAATGCTATTAAATCAGAATAATTAAGTTTAAGATTCTAAACTTCTGAAGAAAAAAAAAGAATTTCAAGATGAATAATATTGGTATAATAAATACTTCATTGTAAATTGCTAAGTATTAATTGATAACTTGCTCAAAAATACTGTCATGATTATAGGATTCAATTTTAAACGAAATACAATAAATCATAAAAATATGTGTTGAAATATCTTGAAACTTATACTTCTCTTTTGGACGTTAATCTCTATTATGTAATAACTTATAAACATATGCAATATAGGAATGAACGTATAATAGAGAAGTATAAGTTTCAAGATATTTCAACACATATAGACATTACCGCATGGATTCCAATCAATAGTATAATTGATGATACGATGATAGTTACCGAAAGTGTCACCATTACTAATGTGAAGATAAATTTTTCTGCAAAATAGATTTAGAAAAGTCTTTTTAAAAGTTATAATAACTTATTGAATACTTAATACATTCTGTATATAGTATAAGCTTCGGGCAATTTTTCTAAATTCAACTAATTTTAGACTTACAGTGCATTTCAAGAAAAAATAAATTCAGTTTTTAAACATTTGCTTGCATTCAGTTTCTAAAAAGCTTTGAGAGAAAATTTTTAAAAATCACAGAAAAAAGCGGTTCAATTTTTTTAAACTATTTAATTTTTCGAACAAATTACAAATTGCTTTGTTATAAGGCTTCGATTTTAGTGTCGTAAAAGGTTTTATTTAGAAATGTGATTCAAAAAGAAACCTACATTTTTTGGATATTATCTTAGATTTCACAAAGATTTCTATTATAAAAAGTATTGATTTGTCAGTCCTTTCGCTTTAAACTTCTTCGACAACATGTAATCAAAGGTTAAAAGTAAATAAAAACTAAAAGTTGTTCTCTTCTGATGCCTTAACTTTAGTCCTGATTCAACTGAACAGTCAGAACACTTATTTTCAACATAAGTAGTTATCATAAAAGTAGTTCTTATCGCACCATATCATTAGAGAAATAGAATTTCGGCATTTTCTTTGAACTTATTTTAGAGTTAACTTTTTGGTTAAAGTTTTTTTTAATAATAAGCTCCACAGTTCTGAAGACAAAACGAATGAGAACAAAATTGTAAAAAATAATTCTAATTGGTAGGAAAATTTAAAGCCTAAACAATTTTAACAATTTATTTCATATTTATTTGTGAATAAATTGAACTAAAATAATGATGACTTTGGTACTTAAAAAGCCGAATTCAACAAAACTTATTGAATTATTTATAGAAATGCAAAAAAATGAAATTTTTTTAAACAGATTCTGAATAAGATTTTATATCTATTGAAAGTCTATATATAAATGAAATTTTCAGAGAACTTGAGAACAAATCATTGAAGTGAAGCATGAATTGGTTGGAAATACGAGTTTTGACTGCATAGAAATCGATGCATTATAATTCTGGATCAGTTCTCATATGTGATAATCTCAAGCATTGCTTTCTCTTTCTTCTATTTATTGGGAATGAATGTATTGATGCGTAACTGTGTCTTCCATTAAAATGAGGAAATAAGAAGTATTAATAACAAAGAAAAGCAATTGAATACTAATAGAATTACAATTTTGATAACGAAAAACTCGTTACAGAATAATTTTTTCATAAAAATAAGAACTCTTCAATAGCTATACTAAACTACTAGTACTTTATCTTTATTAATAGATATAAAGTCATAATATACAGCACTTATTCAAAAACTTAAGAAGTTTTATCATAATATTGCTCTATAATTTCCTTTTAGCTTTTGATATCCTCGTAAAACCTGGAACTGAGAAAACATGAATATTTGCTAAATTGTTGGAGGAAAGCATTTGAGTGATCATTAGGAAACTTTACTGTAACTAAAATGTTAGAATTAAATATATTATTAATAAGCATAGAAGGAGAGTAACTGTTATAATTTTTTGTATTCAGTTCATGTTTGCTTTAATGGTAACTTATTTTACTTCTGTATTCTACAAGTATAAAGGAATTGCAAATTCGTACAAACTCGTACAAATTCAAAAATTATTTTGCAAACTTGGTTATAATGGCCCTGAAAAATTATCTCCGGAATCACTAAATGTTATCCTTGATTTCTCAAAAAATACTCTCAAAAAGATTTTTCGATAAACAAACTTTTTTTTATGTCTTAAGCAGGATTAAAACCTTAGAAAAGATTGAAACCTGGACAAAAATAAATTAAAGGGGGCCCTCATATGAAATTTAAATTTTTTCTTCATCGATTTTTAGCTAAAGTTATATCCCTTTAAATTAAACGTTGTGTCTCTTTTTCAATTTATCTACGGTGTTGAATAGGCAAAAAAGCTTTGCGAGTTGTCGATAATCCATTTAAAATAATCACTTGCTGTGATTTTCAATTTTGTGTCAGAACATAATTTAAACTTCTCTTAATTTGGGAAATTTTAATAAATTTCAAGGAAAAACTGTTCAGACATAAGTCTTCGAAAATCTGGAAAAGCCATAAAAACCTGGAGTGGATGGTAAGGGTTTCAAGATTCGTTGTAAAAGGAAATTAAAATTCATGCTGATGAATTGCAAATTTTTTTCGATAGCTCACTCAAACTGTCTTATTAAGTGTTATTTAAAAGCTAAGACTCAGTATGCAAGAGTCTATAATTTGAGTTTGAATTTTTATTCACAATTTTATTACAATTCCAAACAAATTGGAATATTAAATTTTATCTTTTAAATATTATATTCCTTTCTAGGTTTTAAGCCTTTTTATTTCTGGAAAAAACAAATTATATTATATTAAGAGTATTTATTTGAAGAGAAACTTAGCAGTATATTCTTATCAATATTTGCTTTAAAGCTTTGATGTGACTGATAATAAAATAAAATGTTTTAACAATCAAATGACTATTCCACTATTGTTTAAAAAGTATCTAAGAATAGAAAAATTAACATGGAATTAATTATAGAAGAATTTACACTGTTTGGTTACTTTCATTGCTTTGATACTTTGTAAGGAAGTATCATTTCGGATGTTTTTCAAGAATTCAAGTTTATTGTACCGGATTTGAAGACAGTAAATAAATCCCAATCATTAACTGAATTGATTATTGTTTACTTTTAATTGATTAATTGACTTTGAAAATTAATGTTTTGCTCAAATAATGATACCTGTCTTTTTCAGGCAGTTTCATGGGTTGCTAACATCCCTTAATTTTTAGGGATAAAATTGAAAATATCAGGGAAAATAACAAATTAATAACATCATTCCTCAAAATTGATGCATTTTAATAGATATAAGTTTATGGTCATATAAAAAATTTTGCTTAAAGTGTTCAATTTCATTTTATTTTTCATAGTTTTAAATTCGAAAAATGTCTTTTAAATCTCACGAGTTTAGACTATCTATTTTAAAGAACATCTAAAACCTGATCTATCATACTGGGAAATTGAGCATTCACTTAACTATATACTAAACCGAACAATAGTCTTAATAGAGGTGCCTTTTGTATGAAGGATTCTGTTTGAAACGTTCAATTAATCAAGTCACTTTTGAGACACGATTGAATACGAAAAAAAATTCAAGGTATAATGAAATTCAGAGAAAATATCGTAAAGCTTGAAAGCATGATATATGATAATAATGATCCACAATTGATTCTGACACATGCTTACATGAAAACTAATACTTAGAATAATTGTCTCATATCTCAGCTTTAGAATTTGACATTGAAAGGTATGACATTTCAAGCTCAAAGGTGTCCAATTTTAGTTCAAAAACAATTAATTTGAGCCTTTCTATATTAAGGCTCAATGAAGAGTTCATTGAATTAAGTGATATTCGCGTTCATGGATTGGTTGAAAGATCTATGTATTGAAATTACATCTGTTTTTACTTGTTTTCAAGCATTTCTAATTTGCGAAATAAAAACATAGTTTGGGAAAAAAAGATGTACACTCGAGAAATAAAGTCCTTCCTTGAACCTATTTAGTAATTTTTGATAAGACTCCTTATCTTTTTTGATAA
>JAQFXV010002038.1:0-11443 GCA_034694065.1 Camisia spinifer | reverse complement strand
ATTTGATTATTGCGAAGAATACTAATTGATTTTCGATTTGATTGCTTTTAAGAATTAACAATATTTCATAGCTATAAAGATCAAAATAAATTATAAAATTGAAAGTTTTCAAAAATGGGGTTTGAATTGAATCGCTTTGAAAGTTCAGTTGACGATGAATTGATTTGTTCAATATGTGAAGGAGTTCTCGAAAATCCAGTTCAAGTAATTACATGCGAACATGTATTTTGTTCAGATTGTTTAAATAATTGGCTATCAAAGGGCAAAATGACGTGTCCTCTCGATAGAGAAACTGTAAATCGTGATGATATGAAGACACCAAGAATTGTGACCAATTTATTGGCAAAGCTAAGCATTAAATGTGAATTTGTTGACTATGGCTGTAATGCTATATTGAAGTTGGAATGTTTGTCAAGTCATACATCTCAATGTCTTTACAATCCAGAGAAACCTTTGAGATGTGAGAAGGGATGCGGTCTTATTCTCGCGAATAGAAATGAATTTGATTCACACAACTGTATGGAAGAGTTACATAATTTAGTTAGAGGTCAAACCGAACAAATTAATGAACAACAACAGCAAATCGATGAACTCAAGTCTGATATTTTAAAAATGAAAGCAAATAATGAGAATGTTGACGAAGAATTGAGGAAAATGAAGAAATTTATAAACAATTTTGAACTCAAGTTAACGTTAGAGCACAAAAAGTCTACTAAATTGAGGACTTGTATTACTAAATGTGCTGAAGAATTGAAGAAAATAGAAAACGATGACAAACAAAATGAATCTTTGAAAAAGAACAATTCCATATCAATTCAATACAAAGAGCATTGCGTTTCAGTGGATCCCTATAAGAGAATCGGAGACATTAAAAAGGATTTAATGAAAACGTTTAACATTAAATCTGGAAAACTAAGGCTATTTAGTGGTCCGAAAGAACTCGAAGATGACATTTCATTAGCTGATTATGGTATCGATGAAATGTCTGATCCAAAGTTATCATTAACCCAATGCGATGAAGTGCAGGTCTTCGTCAAAATTCGTGTCATGAACTCTAAAGATAATGTTAAGCATCCGTATCTCTTCTCTGACTTATTGCCTAAAACAATAGCACTAAGAGTGGATCGAAATGAAACAATTGGACAATTGAAGGCTAATGTAAAGCTCATTCATAGTATTCACACCGAAGACGTTCTTCTCACTTATGGTACTGTAACTCTTGAAGATGACTATAGTTTGACGTATTATAATATAATTGACGGCTCTTTTATCAACTATTACGCACACTTATAGTGCATCTTATCTTTATACATTATCTTGATTTCATTTTTTGAGAGGAATGTTAGCGATCAACGATTATAACTTATGTTTGTATGCATTAAATGGTATAAAACATTTTGATATATCGATAAACAATTGAGACCTTAATATTTGACATTTTCAAACTCTTCAATCATCTTAACTCTTATAACTTGAGGAGAAGAAGAAAAGTTGTTAAAGCAATTTTTTTTAATTCAGTTATTTTTACTGTAAATATTCTAAAATTTCTCTCAAAATTATGAAATCAAAATTTTCTCAAAACTAACAAATATTCCTTTGTATTAATCATTTTTTGAATTATAAATATTGAGTTAAATTTGTTTAAAATTAAATTCAAAAATGACTCAAATAATTGAATACTTCTGAACTATTAAAAAAATATAAATCTTAAACTTTTTTAAAATAATTATATGTATTGTATGGATTTTGATTCAACGTTCTTGAAATATTTGATAATATCCCAGGAAAACCACTCACATTTATTTATTCAGACTGATTTTATTCTAAAATAATTAAAAGACTGAAATTTCTTTTTATTTTAACGCATGAATACTTTTAACACTTTTGAATAATATAATATACTTTGTAGATGGATTCAAATCATTTTTTTAGTTAAATTCTTTATTTTTCCTCTGAATACCATCACTATTTTTTGGTATAAAGAAGAACAACAATAGAGAGCAAAATTCCGACCACTGCTAATAAAAACAATTTTCCATTTAGTGGACAATTGTGTTCTTTAGGGTGTTCTGGTTCTTGTATTACTTCTTCTAAACGTAAAATAGTAATCCAGTGACTTTTTTTGTAGGAATTTCACGTTTGCATATCAAGTATACAGCAAAGAAAAGTGCAAAATCTTTCAAATTAATAAATAATTTAATATTTCGTATAGTATATCATTTATTGGTGGACTTACTATCTTGAAGTCTTGAGTATTTCACAATTTCATTACAGTTTTGGCCCGTCTTTTTAGAGTATTTCTAAATGACTCTCGGGTTTTAACAAATGCTTCTGAAACTCTTCTATTTCTTTCTTCATAACAAGTTGTCTTGAGTTCTGCGACACCGCACTAATCAAAGAATGTGTTAATTTTCATTACATTGGGATAAAAGGTGTTGCAAAACTGAACAATTTCTTGGAGTTCGATACAAATAATAGCAGCTTTACAATTACAATAATATTAATCCATTAGAAAAGCCAATTATATTATGAAATTGTATGCAGTATAATAAATTAATTAATTAATTAATAGAACAATGGTGTGATCCCGATAAGTAGCCCAAAGTGTATTAGTAACAGTTCTACATGCGCTAATTGTGGCACAACTTTCATTAGGTATAGTTGAGTCATTCGATTGGTAAAACTTTTAATATCAACAGCGCTTTTGCCTAAATTTACAACAAAATCTATTTGTTGCCCAATATTTTCAAAAGTGATTTAGAGATATAGCCATTTAATGTTAAGCCCTCTGACAGAAAGCGATTTAATTATATTGAATTAGATGTTTCAACCTCTAAAAAAGTATATACAATCGAAGTCAAGTTTTTTCCAGTTTTAAACTCCCTTATCATTAATAAATTTTCATGAATTTTTTTTTGAGTAACCCATGTTTCCACCAAATTTTTCTCAGAGGGAAATCAACCTACATTTACTTCGAATATGGTGTATTCTCCAGGATAATTGACTATTTTCAAATTCTGATGAAATTTATCAAAATAAATATGAAAATTATTGGATACATGTATTTTTGTTGGATTGATAAATCATCACTATAAGAGCTCTCCAGTGTTCTATTAAACTCAACTCTTGACGACCGATTGTTATGCTTATAAACAAATCTTTAATACAGTTTCTTATAGTCAGATTTGTTTATAAGCATAACAAGCGGCGGCTGTCAAGAGTTGAGTTTAATAGAACACACGGCACAGCTACAGCCCCTCAAACTCAAAAATGTCGTATTTTCAAATTATCGTAACTTATCAGTTTTATGGCCGAAAAGCATTAGACCGCTATGAATTTGTAGATATTCTATAGTCCTTCAAATCTTATATTCATTAGTAATTACTTTACATTATCTTCAAGTCTTGTATAGGTTTTTGATGTATTTCGATTTTGTATAAGTTTTAATCTATCACAAATTTTCTTTAAAAACAATTAAATGAACAGTTTTACTAGTTTTAAACGTATGCAAAAATCAAAATACATCAAAAATGTTTGATTAAACAAATTGAAGTTTGATATGAAAATGACGAATAGATTAGTTATGCATTTCTATCAATACTTTATTATCTTTCTTTGTTTTCCTCAATCAATCAAATCAAAAATTTTTCTCAATTTATAAAATATTTTGCCACAAGCTTTGTTAGGCATAAGTCCTACCTTTTCCAAGTGTGCTCAGACACTAATGCATTAGAGAAAGACTTGACAGTTAATGATAACTTATTATCCAAAATTATGAGATTCAAACGCACAGTCATAACATTATCTGTAAAAATGTAAAGCACTGGTTTTTAACTGTTTTTATGTTTAAGGTTATACTTAATTTTTATTACTATCATTCAATTAAATAAGAACTTGAAAAGCAGTTTCGCACGAAAGGATCCAAGAAAATAAAAAACTGATACTTTACAGTCATAAAAATGAAAGATTAAGGTAAGGTAGGCTTAAGACAATTATCTAGCTTAATTGTCTAATAAAGTTTGTGCATAAGTTGTTTCGAATCGGAGTACAAGAATTTCAATAACACTTTACATCCACTTCGATTATTACACTCGAAACTTTTTACCACACAATCCTCTTTGAGCAATTGAGTTTTGCGAACCCTATTTTCGAGCCCTTATTTTTTTAAATCGATCCCAATATTATTAGTGCGTTAATAAGAGCATATCATAACCAGTTCCCTATCTCTGCACTACATTTTATAAAATTTTGAACAAATTAAAGCTATTCAATGTCTGATAACAGACAACAAACTCAACTTTAATGAGCTCTGAAGTATTTTTAAACATAAATAGATTAATAAATAATTATATCCTTGATTCTAACCTTGCATTATATGATTTTTTATGATTTATAAAAATCGTTTTATCAAAAGTGAAATCTTAGATTTTCCTTCAGATCAAAAAAAAATTGCAGGAAATATACGATAATTATGATGGAGTATTTATATTGAGTAAATTAATTAAAGTTTTGCATAAGTTCTCATAATAAAAAGCAATGAAATTAAACTCTTCATAACGTGAGGACAGGAGAAATTACATGACGTTTGTTTGTAAGGAAGTATTAGAGTTACTCTCAATTTTTGTTCTTAATATGAAAATTAGTTTCGAATTACAATAACATGAACAAAAAGGTAAATATTGAACAAAAACAATGTTTGAAATTGCAAAACATATTGAAACTTGAAATGAGGCGATCATTATATGGCCATAAATTTGACAATTAGTTTAATTTTCTGAAAGCTAAATAAAGTTATAAAAATTAAATAACTTAATGATACTTTATTTTGATATATCGTAATAATTACTACAAATATAAATTAAGAACAAATCGCAAAACATTCAAATGAATGAATCATATATTCAATGAAGCGTACGATTAATGAAAATCCAATTGTCATATAAGTGACTAAAACTGATTCAATTTAAAAAATATGTATGAATTGTGCAACAGTTAAGTTTGTATTATATTTGGACATATCATTCAACAACACTTCAGTCAAAAGAAAAACATATTTCCCTAATTATGTTAATTATTTTTAAGTTAATTTTTATATTTTACAAATATTTCACAAAATATGATAATATACACAATGCATGTATTTTTGTAGGGAATGTATTGATGAGTGAAAACAATAACGCTATTCAAGTTTGTGACGAATCAAAACACGAAAATAAACTGAAATATTAATAATTAATTACTCAAAACTTTTAATAGAAAATATATATAAACTAATAATTGAGTCATAACGTGAAAAAATAAATTTTAACTCAATTGTTAAAGTCTGGAAACGATCGGAAAAGCGTTATTGGTTTCACTCAAACAATTATTATAATATTAGTAATAATAATAATAAAAAAACAAAATCAAAAATGACTGCTCTCACTAAAAAGTCGTGCTAATAATCGATCAAATTCTAAGCAAATATTAAAAGCTATTATAATAGGTATTATTTGTTGTGCTCTAAGAAATATTGAGTCGATTGCGAAATAATGCAATCATTTATTAGATTAATTGAACAAAGATAAGGGACAAATTTATTGAACAATAGTTAGGATATATTCTAAAAAGAGATCCGAATGCGTGAACAGCATCTCAACCATTAATCAATTTGTAGCTCTAAATCATCGTTTAATCGTCAGGTCGAAGAGTTGTCAAACGCTAATACAAACCCATGACTTTGTAATACATAAAGCCTTCTTTCGACCGCTTCCTTATATCTGTTTAATAACTTCTTATCATTTTCATTATACACTGTTTGTGATAAGCTGTGCAAAAGTATTTGTGCCGTTTGATAGCGACGAAAGCACTGAAATAGTATAAAAAGAGGTTATTTTGTTTCCGTAAATAACTATCTTATGTAAACACATACTTCTCCCGCTCGACCAAAAAGTTCTTCGAGTGCAGCCGATTGGCACATCTCTATCGCATAATTATATATCAACTTATCTGCAGATATGTTTTCTATAGCCTTCTGAGTACTACTATTCACAAGTGAAGCGCAATCAAGTGATTTACACGTGTTTAGACAATGATGAAAACGATCTTTCATAGTCCGAAGTACTATAATATGTTTATATTAAACATTTTTTAGCTTTTGGCCTATGATCAAAATCACATATATTTTATAAACATTTATTGAGTAATACCTGAACGAACAGATGCTGAAGTTCTTAGTCTTCCGGCTTGTATTTCTTTACGAGATAATTGAAGTGCAGACGACAATAGCTGCAGAGATCTCACGAATAAAACTAATTGCTCTGTTTTGCGGTACGACTCAGTTTGCATCTTAATTAAAAAGCAAAAGCATTTAAAACAAATATAATAAAACAAATTAAGCAAAAGCTGAAAACTCAATAAAACTAAAAACAGGTTGCATTTGATTACCTCTTTGCTGATCGATTCGGTGAGAATTGAAAGCGAACTAAATTTAGTTTCCGCTAATTCGAGGATACAGTCGACGAGCGCTAATACGAAGTTCAATTTGGCCAAAGTTTCATTGTGTTCGCGATCTAATAGAGTTTCTTCGGGCAAATCCGGCGCCTGAAACATGATCTGTTCGTGTTGTGGTCGAGATTGATGTGATGGAGAAGTAATAGTATTTCCATAAGTATTATTATATGGATAAAAACAGCAATGAATAGGACGAGTCTGTGATGCGGGCGAATGTCTGTGTGGCTGAAACATCAATTTTTCGGGATAGCTATAGCCCTGTTGTAATTCGTTGAGTGTGAGCGCACGCGATGCCGATGAAGCGAATGCTAATTTAGAAGTACTATTTGTTACGTTTAGATTCGAATTAATTGATGGCTCTGTTTTACTGGCGCGTAGAATCCATGGAGAGGGTTGTTGTTGATAAAAACCAAATTGTTCTTGAGGTTTGGTTCCCAACATTTGTGCGGCTGAGGCCGCAGTCGAGCAAATGGCAGGCAATAGAGGAGAAGTTGCAGTCGTTGCGTATGCCGGAGGAGTCATTTGCCTGTAAAGGGGTGGAGATGTCTGATAGTTGATTGTATTCAGAACGGGAGCACTACATCTGCGAGAGTTATTCATTGAGATCGCAGATCCAGAGCCCGGAGGCGTTCCGATCACGAAATGAACAGATGGTGGTGAGAGTTGACTTATATCTGCCACTAATCGACTTCGAGATCCACTGCCAGTACTCCCTAATGAACTGCAAGAATCCATTCGTTGTAAAGAACTTGTTTTATGAGATGACTTTGGAGTCGTCGGAGGACTTGTTATCATTGCATTGTTATTATTAGCACTTTGGGTATTATCAGTGCCGCTGTCACTACTGCCAGCATTTACTCCAATACTACTATTATTTGAACCACAACTTCGTTGAATTCTCTCAAATGCTTCTTTTTGTGAGGGGACAGGCATTGGTTCGGGAACCAATGAGGCTAAAGGAGAACCTTTTGGCTTAAATGCACGCTTTACTCCTCTATGCTTTGGAGATGGAGTTCGAGTCAATACATTATTACTATTAGCATCTGCTGTAACCATAACAAAGTCTTCGACTTGATCTGAAGATCCAGAAGATGAAGGAGTGGAAGGAAACTCATCACCAGCTTTAGGAGATTGAGGTATTAGAGTAGCATTGGGTGAGCCATAAGATATTGGCGACTGTAGAGGAGAAGAAGAGACTGAAGATCGTTGGGAAGGTTGAAGAACTGGCACTGCTTTACTGGCAACTGATCTCAAGAATGGATGTTCAAAAAACTCATCGAATTCCATGCGATCTTTTGCGTTACGTCTCAACAAACGCAACAATAAATTAGTCAAATATGATGACGTTCCCGATGGTATCCTATTATTAATTTAAGTATAAAATTGATAAAAATCTAAAACTTAATCCAATATTAGTTAGCGTTAAGTCAGTCTAACATACTTTGGGGCTAAATTAGGAGTCTTTTCATAGAAAGTTTTGAGAGCTTGTGGTGTAGAAGCTTGGAAGGGAGCCTTTCCTGTAAGACATTGAAATACAATGGTTGCGATCGACCAAAGATCTGCTTTTGCGTCATATTTTAATGACATTATGACTATAATAACAAAAGATGAAAAGATTGGAATTAAAAAAATTGTAAAAGAATTGACTATCTTTATAAA
Source organism: Camisia spinifer (assembly GCA_034694065.1). Taxonomy (NCBI): domain Eukaryota; kingdom Metazoa; phylum Arthropoda; class Arachnida; order Sarcoptiformes; family Camisiidae; genus Camisia; species Camisia spinifer. The sequence continues at coordinate 3,292 of JAQFXV010002038.1, read as the reverse complement.
TAATGCGTGTTAAGAACCTTCAGGAGCCATATACATGGGTGAACCACAAAGAGTGGCTGCCATTACTCCGTCTTCAAGAAATCGTGCGAAACCAAAGTCAGCAATTTTTAGTTTTATTTCAGTGGGTAATGGATTCTGTTTAGAGCTATCGTGACAAAGAAGAATATTCTAAAAGAGAAAATCAAAAATACATTAAACCTATGCTATAGTAGAGGTCAATAAACAAAACAGAATATTTTAATGATTTTTCTCAAATGTATTCTTTATTGCAATTTCATTTGTAATAATAATTACCTGAGGTTTTAAGTCTCTGTGAACTATTCCCTTAGCATTAAGTGCTTTCATCGCTCCGGCTATAGAAATAATGATTATTATTGTAAATTAAATTCAAATAGAAAATAAAATGGATTAAAATGTTTAAACAATAGAATTTATTATATTCTGAAGGAAAGAGAATGAAAAAGGTTTAATCGATTGTTTGATTTATTGCAATAAAATAAATCCAATAAAGATTTAATGGCTGTTAACATAAATCTTTACAATAGTAATAAAATAGGATAACCTCTAAATTTAATGAAAACAGGTTAGACTCGGCTCTAACTTGAAACAGATTGCAATACATTATACCTGTATTCGTAATAATCACTAAAAGTCAATACTCACTATTTTGACGTTTCAACAAAAGGTCATTAAGATTTATAGGAATAGAATCTGAATTTGTGACTAAAAATGATTTGTGCACATTTATTATTTTGATATATTATAGAAATAAAGCAAAACTTTATTCAATTGCCCTCAAATTTTGCAAATTTTCAATTAAATAAATATTTAGCTTCAAAAACGAATATTAAAGATAAATATTTTTCTAATAGTCAGATAAAGTTTTTAAAGTTTATAATATATTAAAAGTTTATAAAGAACTCTTTTATTGTAATATTACATTAGTATAGAGTAATATATACTGTATTATAAATATGACAAAGAGCTCGAGGCTATTAAATTAAAATAGGTTTCTCATGCATTAAATGGATATCAAATTTGATTCCACCTCAATATTTGAAGGTCACTCAGATTTTAAAGAAATAATATAATTATCATTAAATCATAGATAATATCAAATGAAATACAGGTATATGTTATGCAGATTAAAATGAAAGCCACAATTACTTCACAACATTAAAGGGGCAAAAAAGGGAGTTAAGCATCAGTTAACATAAAAGGATTGCAATGATTTGAGTCCTACAATACCCCGAATAGGCTTTACTCATATTCTTTTAAAGCATCAAATCTTTTATGAAGACTCAGAAAATTTGTGGGAAAAAGAGTTCAATAATCTTGAAAATAAAATGTATTGCGAATAATAATTATAGTAATGGTAATAATAGTTATGGCAATAATTTATTGGCATTTAATGTTCTCATTTATATAGGTTTATGATTTGAAAACATACCGATTTGTTTCAAGAAAATTCTAATCGTGTCTTCAGAAAGAGATCCTTTGGCTATAAAATAAAATTTGAAAAAAAAAAATTATTTGATTACAAGAAATAAGATATGAAATAAAATTGAATACAAATCAAATGTAAGATTGGATTTACTCAATATATTTAATAAACATTTAGTTAATTATCTTTATGCTTAAGGCGTGATTAAAAGTATTAAAAGTGTGTCATTTTATTGTTTTGCTTACATTGAAGATAATCTGCGAGATCACCGCCATTGCAATACTCCATAACCAAATAGACGTGATGTTGAGTTTCTTTGCAATCGAAAAGTGCGACAACATTTTCGTGATGAAGTTCTGTTAATTCTTCTAATATTTTAATTTCTTTTCCGAGAAGATTTTGAGAACGCGCCAAATTTTTCTTAGTTATGCTTTTAATGGCGACTGACTTTTCATGTCTCTAAAAAGTGAAGATTAGGAAAATTAGCTATTTTTGAATATTCGATCATTTCATAAATTCTAATGAGAGGTGTCTTTCATGAAATAACTCATCAATACTTTTCAACAACACTTCCTTAAAATGGAATCGAGAGAAAAAGTTATCAGTGGAATGAAGTTTAAGTAAGGGATAACTAAAACTACTAAAAAAGTCATTCATGTGAATTAGCTGTCATCTTAATGAAAAATGTCGATCTATTGAAAGATAAAGAAAAACGCAGTTTAATTGAAGTATTAATTTAGATGAGAAGCAAAGAAAAGGGTTATCAATACTGACCACTTATATTATCGATTGGAGGTATACTTTGGAGGTAATCAATTGAATATAAAATGTAAACACAGAATGAGTACTGATAAAAATATCCCGAAGGCATGAACTGTCTAACAATTGGCGACATTATGTCTGCTAATGAAAAGTAAAGAGAATTTACAACTGATTGTTAAACTTTATAACTTATCAATAAAAACTAATTTTTCTTCCTTAAGAGCAAAAAACTTTAAAATTTTTGATTGAGATCCAAAATTCTAAATCTTAATCAAGAAGAAGAAATGCGAAAGAAAGCACTTCCGAAAGATTTAATGCTTTTCCTCAAACATGACTCCCTTTTAAAGATAAACGTTTAAAATTTTGCTCTAATTCTTGACTCACTTTCAAATGGAGTCAACATTTTGCAAACCAATAAATAATTTATTTTTGAAAATTGAAATTATAGTCACATTTTGATGATTAAGTTATATCTGAAAACAGAGAGTATAACTGGTCTTCAAAGTAGTGAATGTATATCACGTGCATCGGAAGTGTCACTACTTATACAATTTATTAGTTATTTTGATAATACTGTCAACAAAGATATAGTGTAACAAAATGAGGTCTGAATATGACAACTACTAAGACAAGGATTCGCTCAACTTATTGAGTGCACTGCACTTCATAACTAAGAGATAAAACATAATCCAAAGTAAAAGTGGTAAAAAAGCTGTAGTAATCATAATATTTGTTTGAGTTCATTGTGGAAAGAATTAGTGATAGTAGAGGTTCGTGTAATGCCATTAGCATTGAGTTTGGCGTTTTGCCAATTATTGCTATACATATGACATTACATCACATGATAATTAAGTTTATAATTGAAGGTCTTTCTATTTCGACCCTCATATCCCTTATTATAACTCTTAACAGTCTTAAGCATTCTTTCCAATGTTCAACACTTTTTATATTAACTGTATTTAAAGTAAACTATCATTTACTATCACGCGCTCATTGTGTGTATGTTTCAAATCATTTAATTCAATATAAATTTCACTCAATTATCAATAATAGTTTGTCTTAATGTTGTAAATGTATTAACACTAA
>JAQFXV010002037.1:0-11444 GCA_034694065.1 Camisia spinifer | reverse complement strand
TAGATTGTTAGTTAACTTATTTTAAAATCAAATTGAATAAAGGTTTCAAAAGTGCTGTTCTTGATATTATTAATTCATATATACTTAAACAGTATATATTGATTGACACATTATTTCAGTGGAATTTAACGGGTGTTTTACATGAGCCCAGTATCGAAGCCCAATTTCGAGTAACTTTTTAGGCTTTAATATAATTTAAAAACCTGTTATCTTTTGCGTTAGGCTTTTGAGGATTTTTAGTCATGAATTCTAGTTCACTTCAATTGGTTTATTACTGCTCACATATTATAGGTTTAAATGTACTTAAAGTCAATTCAAGGTTTTAATCATAATTATTTAAAATAAGTACCGGTAATATTTGCCTAATACTGAATCTATTTTCATATCTCAAGATAAATTATTTCGAGTTAGTTCTCGGAAAAATTAAAATTTGATCGAAACAAATATTTTTGGATAAATATTTTGATAATTAATTATTTAAAATTAAACATTAAGGACAGACTTCTCTAAAAATGCATTTTTAACACTAGATCATAGCTTGGGATTGACATTGAGTTTTATTTGATATTCACTCACTATTCTCAACCAGAGAGTTCTCAATTAAATGATGTAAACTTCTGACTTCAGTTCAAAAGTTCTCAATCTTTTCTTAAATCATTGCAAATATAGTGTTCGATAAAACATTGAAAATTTTGATTCATAATTTTTAATTAATATATTGAGTTTATTTTTTAACATTTATTTTTGTTGTTGATATTTCTGTTTGATTCAAATTAATACCCGGTGTAATATTGTATTAGTCTTGTTAAGTATTGTATCATTGGTTTAATTTAGAAAACTTATTAAGATCTGGCATTTTATTATTTCATTCGGATTTTATGATTGTATTTGTATCTCATTTTATACAATATATGGTTATTTAATTGATATTTTATACAATTTGTAGTCATAAAGTATACTAATATATGTTATCATAAACTTACATACATTTAATATACCGGTAATTCGATGGATATTTTTAGAAAAAAAATAACTTTACATCAAATTTCAATCATTAATTGCTAAATTTGAAAATAGCTTAAAAATTATAATAAAATTTGACAATTCAAAACTTTTGAAAAATAACAATAAATTAATGTATGACTATTTGAAAGGAAAAAACCTTAACTTATGTTCGAAATAAGTTAACTATATTGTAAATGTATTAGAGTTATGAAATCTAAAGTGATCAAAACAACTCAAATATTATAATTACTTAATCGCTAAATCTTATTAAACCATAAATTGAATGCATCAAAATAATCACAACTTTTATTGATTAATAGTTCTGACTTTTAATCATAAGATTATATAAATCTATTGCTTTCAATTGTTTTCAATTATAAGTCAAGTTCATAACACATTGAAAAGACAGTTCATTTATTTCAAACATAACCTATAAGTACAGACTTTTTTCCTTTCCAATCGTCTTATAAACTAAAATTAATTTACAGAATCCGATAATATATGAGATTATTACTTAATTGTGCTTAATATTTGGATTTTGCTCTTCAACAAACAATACAATAGGAATGCAAAACGAAACCTTTCAGTTGCTTCAAAATTAGTCTTATTTCCCATACGTTAATGACTCATAAACATAGTCCGGAAAATCTAAGACATACCCCAAACTTTTTTATCGACTAAAACAAATAATGATATGATTAATCAAATTTTTATTGATCTAATGAATGTAAAATATTACATACATAATAGAAAAAATTCTTATTTATGAATCACAAGCTATTTAAGAATGAATTTGTTTTGTCATATCAGCGGTGAATCTATTTTGAACTTATAGTTCATATAAAAACATTTAATCAGTAGAAATTTGAAAATAAATCAGAGTTTAATTTATAGGGTATGTCTCAAAACTTAAAAAAAAATCTTAGATTTTCCGGACTATGTGAATAATATATGAGATTATTATTATTATTGTACTTAATTGTGCTTATATTTGGATTTTGCTCTTCAACAAACAATACAATAGGAATGCAAAACGAAACCTTTCAGTTGCTTCAAAATTAGTCTTATTTCCCATACGTTAATGACTCATAAATTTACAGAATCCGGAATCTATTTTTCTGAAAATACTAAATCAGAGTTTGTTTTCAGTCAAGTTTTAAATATTGCTTTCAATTGAATCTATTGAATAAGTTCAGCATAAAAAAGAACAGACTCTGATTCAATTCTTTAAAAACTATTTCAACGATAAAAAGTTGTGATGATTGTGATCGAAATGACCACTTTTTCTTCAATTATTTAGTGTTCGGTTTTTGTTAAATCTCTTTTTATTAAAATATTATATTTTGAAGGCTATAGAAAGGTTTGTTTAGGCATTCCATCGTTATTGTATTCATTATAAAATAATTTTAAAAGAGATAATAATTAATTAAGTCAACTACTGATTGGTTCGCTTTTAAAAATGTTTTCGATTTCATTCAATGACTTACCTTTTGTTTCGGGCAATAAAAATAATACAAATATAGCAGAAATAAAGCAAAATATTGCAAATAACAAATAAGTTCCGCTATCATGTAGTCCAGAGATTAAGCTTTGAAACAATTTAGTGATAAGAAAAGCGCACAACCAGTTGAAAGATGACGAAAGACCTGAGGCTACACTCTTGACGTGTGCGGGCAATAGTTCTCCCATTAATAGCCAAGGAATTGGTCCCATTCCAAGAGAGAATGCTATTATGAAAGCAATAAGAGCTACGATTGGAATCCAACCGAAAGACATCTTAAATGTTTCGCCTTTGGAATCGCTCACAAAATAAAAAACAGACATTAAGATAAGACTTAGTCCACAACCGATTCCAGAAACGGTTAGTAGTACTCGTCGTCCGGCTCTATCAGTCAATAGACATGCGGCTAAAGTGGCCACTACTTGAACAATGCCTACAATAATAGTGGAGTCATTAGGACTGATTGCTGTCGAACCCGAAGATTCAAATATTGATGTCGTGTAGAAAATGATTGCATTGACTCCAGAAAATTGTTGGAAAAACATTAAAGAGAGTGATATTAATATCGGTTTTTTGATGTGCGGTTTCATAAACTCTGAAAATTGAAATTTATTGTTTTCAGTCTGAAGACCGTCTGAATGAATGGATGGAACAGATATATCGACTCCAATACTTTGTGCTCCATCTGATCCGTGAAGGAATAGATTGGCTTCAGTTGCTTCAGAAATTCGTCCTTTTTTTATGAGCCATAACGGACTTTCAGGCATAAAACACATGCTTATCATTAAAACAATAGGATATATGCAGTTAATTACTGCCAAATAAGCCCACGAAACGTATTTTCCCGTCAAATACGTTAAGAGAATTCCAATAGTAACTGATAATTGAAATCCTGATCCAAGAAAACCTCTTTTCAATGGATTAGCAGTTTCTGCGATATAAACGGGGGCTGAAAGTGATATTAGACCACAACAGAAACCTGTTATTAAACGACCCATTAATAAAACAATTGGAGATTCGAGTCTTCCTGAGTATGACATCAAAAGCCAACCGAAAACAAATGGTATTGAAGTGAAGAGAAGAGTTCCCTTTCGACCAATATATTCAATACTCGAACCTTTCATTTAAATTATTATTAAACTTAAGTAATGTTTATCAATAAAATAAATAATAATAATAATGTTAATAATTAAATACCGGCACAAATACTTCCAAAGACTGCTCCCAAAGCCATAATACTTCCTAACCATGAAATTTGATTATCAGACAAATGAACAGAACTTGACTCTGAATTAAGACTAGGAATCGCTGGCGCTGTGTATCCGATAACTGTTCCCAATGATATCGAACCAAACCATGAACTGATGGCAGCGAATATGTATTTTGGGATTTGATTTCTATTATCTCTTATCAAAAGTGTTGTGTCAGACATTTTTCACTTATTATATATTTAATTATTTTTATTATTAAATCAACAAATAATCAATTATTTGGTAAATAATTATCAATTTTGAGTAAAATTAAAGTTGAAAACCATTAATTTTTTAATGTTTCAAAACTACTAAAACTTATTTAGTTGTGAATAAATATAAAGTTAATGTAAATAACTTGTGATATTTAATACTCTAATCTAAGTAATCAATTTTTGGTTTATTATGAGTTTATGTTTAATAAATAAATTCATGTCAAATATTTATGTTTATAAATAAACGCCCACTTTATTACTGTATTACGTAATTCATTGTGTAATTCAATGCTTTTCACAAAAAAGTCACTCATTAAGAATTATTTTATTTTGAAGAATTTGTATATTTTCTGTGTATATCTCGAGTCTCGAATTTCAAATTCGGGAAAATTAATTCAAATATTACAAAAATATTTGTGTAAATATTGTTCGAAGTAATCAAACTACTAATATCTGAAATTGTATTTCTTAGAACTTAGTTGTTATCGAATTGGTACTAGATTTCATGTTAATAAGGGGGAGATTACCTAAGCTATGTCTTTTGTTAATAAAGGAACGCTATCATTATAAGTTTATTATATATTATGCGTAATATTATATAAGTTATATATATATAAATGGTCTCTTTGGCACCTTTGAAAGTTTTATGCTTAGCTTAAAAAGTCCTTCAAAGTTTAAAAGTAATAAGCATTGATTCAAATAGTTATAAGTTTTTAGTACTTTTTACTTATATGATTAAAAAGTTGAAAGGATTGCATTTATATATACATTCTTGTTAATAAAGGGGAAAATTTTGACCCAACATTAATTATTATTGAAGGGAAGATATTTGACATATTAATCATATTTGTAAGCAGATTCACTAATAAAGAGGAAAAAATATCAGCTGTTGTTCATAAATGTTACTCTTTTTAGATCTAATATATTTTTATTCTCAAAAAATTTATAAAATAACAAAAACGAGTTCCATATGTCTGAATCAGATCTCCTTTTGTTTATTGATATATATAGTGAGCTTACTTTCAGAGGTTTAAAGCACTGAAAATTGGCGGGTATTGAATGAGTGGGTTGAATAAAAACAAATTTTGTGCATAAAATATAATAAATCGGTAAAATCGGTATTTTCTGTGGCTTCAAATCGATAAATTTAGTAATACTTTAGGGACTTTATATAGATGTTAGACTTTATCCCACTAATTATCGAATACCATTACATTACATAATGATTAATATTTATCAATAATGCAAACGAATATTCTTTAATTTTTAATTTATTACAAGTAATTATTCAAGATATTAAAAAACATAAATTTTTGTTATTTAACAAATATTTAATGATTAAGTTTTACATTAAATGAAAATAATGAGAAAAAATAAACTTTTGAAAAATTAAATATTAATAAGTTGTAAGAAAAGTAATAAAGATTACATTGAATTAAATGTTAGTAAATAACTAAATGAAAAGATTTTATTGAAAAAAATTCATTACTTTTATTAAACTTATGAATCTTTAGGCTTTCAATAACTTGAAACTTATTTATTGATCGATTGAATTGAGAATTGATATGAATTTATTGGTTGTCATCCATTAATATTAATCGATACCAATATTTATGATTCAAACTACTCAAGTCATCCATATTTGCAATTTTCTTCAGATATTTTGCTAAATAATACAATTCTTTATCAGTGTCTCGATTTTTATGGGCCTCACGAAAGGGTTTAATTCTAAGACCATTTTGAGGATTCATTAAAAAATTTTTACGAATGTCGTCAAACATTATTGTATTCTTAGAATTAAATTCTTTAAACTTTCCCCAAATGACTCCCAATGGCTTCACCTGTTTTTGTCATAATTAATAAATGAAACAATAGATAAACATAATAATAAAATGAATTAAATAATAGTTAATTACATCGACTAAACCATATTTTTGAGTGTGAACACTAATCATAGCAGAACTGTCTAAGTAGAAAATAATTTTATAGTTTTGATTCCTTTCAACACCTAATTCTCTCATTTTCACTTCAATCCATTTCATTCCAGTGGCCGCTAAAACATTAATTCATTTATTATACTTCTAATATTGAAAATAAATATTAAATATAAACTCACACCAAATCACAATATCGTAATCCTGATAAGCAATGGTCAGAAATTCATGTAAATGAGGTCTCATTAATTGTGCCGCACATTCAGCGGTCGATCTGTGGTCTGATTTATTTAAATAAAATCCAAATTAATTTAATAAATAAAAGAAATAATGTTTTGAATAAATAATAAATGGTTTATAATAACCGAAAAGCGTGTAATCGATATCTAAAACAAGTAATTTTTTTCCAACTCTGGGCTCGTTTAACATTTTGATCTTATATTCTTTTACTCTTCGGTCGACTTTAGCTAAAAATTCTTCTCTGTCTTGAATAGGAATGAGACCCAACTCTACTTCATCTCCAATATCAAAATCATTAACAACTGTTGGAATGTCTTTCGGCAAGAGATCAACGTTTGCGATGTCTTCTTCTTTACTCCCGATCATCATTATCTTCATATTTGAACGAATATTAATTTTTGAGAGAAGTGTTTCATCAGTTGCTGCCTTTCCTATAATTTAATTGTTTTTAAATTAAATATTATTAATAATAATAAAATTGAATAAACCATTAGTCTTGAGTCCCATTAGTTTTTGTCGTTCAGGTTTAACACCAGTTTTCTTGTAAATCATGTTTTTGAGATCAAACACAGTTTCTTCAGTAGTGATCGAATCGATTACGTATTCATTTGAAGACCACTTCACTATCAATGATAAGAAATTTGAATTCGTCGCCAATTCTTCACTCATTATTTGAATATTTTTCTATTCACTTAATTTAATTGTTTTAATTCAACAAAAAGTTGGATGTTTTCAATTTTGAGTCAATAATTAATTTAATTTCAATTATTTATAATAATTTTAATTAAGAATATTTTGATATTAAACTTTTAATCTATGGTAAAAAATAATCAAATCATTTATTAATAAATTATTTGTAATAAAACTTAAACAATAATACAAATGATTTTCGTGTTTCAGCTGTTTTTGAATTGAAATCTAAACAAAAACTTTGATATTAATATAAGAAAAGCAAAACCTTTTGCGCCAAATTTAAAAAAATTACAAAATACAGTATAACTTAAAATTACATTTATTTAAATCTAAAAGTCATTTAGTATTCGCCAAATCATATTTCTCTTCTTTCGAAACAATTCATAAAAAATATAAAAATTATTTCTCTTATTATTATTTTATTAGTATTTTTCAATGAATTTTCAGTATCAGTATTAAAAGTACTAATAGTTATATCTTATTCTATGGAATTAATAGTTTAGAAAAATTATTTAATTTTTATATATCTCACTGTTTTTGTATCAAAACTCACTTGATTTTCGTTTTTTGATAAAATCGAAATAAAAATAATGCCAACAATAATAATAAGAATAATTGGAACGAAACCCACCATAATATGGATAATATTATATGGATATGAATTATATTCATATTAATTTTCTAGTGTTTTCTTAAAAATTCGAAAACACTAATAGATTGCAGTCCAGAAAATCAATACCCATAGTAATTGATTGTTCAATTGATTGACGTCCCAACAACAGGACCAGATTCTATACTACACCCCATTGATCAACTTATAATACTTAAATTTGTTAGCGAATTTCAATTTCTATGAGAATCAAGTCAACAAATGTCTTAGGCTTGAGATGAATTCTTATTATTATTTATACTATTCTTTCGTTCAAATTCGTTATGTTTCAAAATACATTGAATACAAATTATAAAAATTATTTGTTGTCTCGTTTAAAGTGAAAGTATAGAAGCATAGCATGTTTTAATGACTGAGTTTCATATACATGCTCTCAATTATAAATGTTTTAATTCAATAGAAAATTGCAAATAATTGTGTCAATATTCATAAACTTATAAATGTTTGGGTTTATATAATTATAAGAACATCTTTATTAAATATACATATGTATGTTTGATAAACTATAAGTTAAAAATGCAATCCATTGATGTGTTTGTCAATGTTTTAACCTCTTTTATAATAAATTGAATTTTGATAACATAAATGGATATAAAATCTAGTATAATAAGGAATGATCCTTCAGATTGTTACTATGAACAACTAGAGTTCAGATATATAAAAATCTCATTCAATTCTTTGATTGAGTAAATAATAACTCTGAGTCAGACTTATTCTAATTTTATTCACTCAAAGTAATTGAATATTTGAAGTGATTTGAGGAGCAAATAATTGATAGCATAACTTTTTTTCTAGATTAAAGTAACTTTGTTTCAACCATTAATTCTTCAAATTATTTCTTTTATTGAGCGAATAATTGATTCAAAATAAGACCAGAGAAGTTATTTTTAACTCATTACATATTTGTCATATCGCAAAAAGTACTTGAGATTTATCATAAATAAAAGTGCTTTCTTTCCTAAAATACTTCATACTCTATGACATTTGATAACAAAAATGATAACAAAAATGCTGTCATCACACCAGACATGATAAACAAAGCCGATAGCATTCCCGCGAGAAATGAATACTTTTGTTGAACACATTTCGGGGCAGACATTATACTTAAACTACCGAATAGTCCATTACTGAAACCCAAACTAAAATTCGCGAATAAATAAATAAAATCATTGTTGACAATAACCGGCCATTTACGAGATTCGGGCTTAAAATTGCAAAACATATAGAATGGTATGAATAATAAACGCATTGTTATTAGAATCCAAAGTTTTTGAGGCAATGGCTTTTCACTATTAACGAAAATTGATATTAAACATCCTAAAGTTGATGAACTATTGAATAAGAGATGACAAGTTATGGGAATAAAGCATTTGTTTGGAAGAAAGTATAATAGATTTGAATGAGGCTTAATATCAATTTGAATTAAAGGGAATATAGAATAAGACACTAAAAAGACTAAATAAATATTCAGATATTGTTTCCAACATTTCTCAAAAATTTCATATAATGATGGATAGGATTCTTGAATTTCATAGTCTTCTGAACTGGTGTAAAATTTTGATCTTTCTTTGTGATAACGATAAAAGCGCTGTAAAAACAAAAAATTAAAGAATTTATAACTTATTAATTTGCCTGAAGACGAAAATGTTCTCACACTCATTGATGATGTAAAATAAGTATCGAAACAAACTAATAAAACAATAAATGAAGCAACAAAATAATAAATTGATGATAATCTCAAACTTTCAGTTAACATAATTAAAATAATATGAAGTAATGACAGAATGAATCCACCGGTATATAAGCCGAATACCAATATTCTCGAATAGTTGTTTGGCAAGAATCCTGCGATTCCGTAAATGCAATTTTGATAAATACCATTCGCAATATTTAGAATAATAATTGACGACAGAGTGACGTAAAAAAATAATTTGGGACATTGAGAGGTGTCCAATATTGCGAGAAAGATCGTGAGAGTGACTATTATTACTTGTATTGTTATACTTAATGTTATTCTTCGTGTTAAACTCCATACTGGACTAGACGATAAAATTTTTGAAAAAATAGAAATAGGTAAATAATTGAATGCTCATTCATAAGTAGGAATTATTTAATACTTAAGTTGTGAGACATAAGTTTATCAACTTAAGGTTTTTGGCGATAACTTTTTAATTAAAAAGAATTTTTTAGAAAAACTTCACAAAGATGTTGATTTAGCCTAAAGAAAATCATATGTCGAAAAAGGATCTCGGAAAAATTATTAAAACCCGAGATTTAATAAAAAAAAACCAATTTACTAGTGGGACATAAGTATATCAACTTTTAGAAACTTTACCAATTTTCGGTGATTGAGACCGGTTGGTTACAGATAATGGGACGAAAATTCATGAGTTAATCAAGGGCAACCCATTAATTCAAAATTAATCGGTTTTTCAAACCCGAACTACCGATAAGTGTCCAGCGGACCTTAATTATGTTTTGAAATTTGGGAGCGGATATCTGGCCAAATAACTTGGTTAGAATATTTTAATTCGGGATATTCAATAAACATCCACCACTCTATCTTTAATTGAAAAAATTTCATTCAATTTGCGAGTTTAATTATCATTTTTGGCTAATTTTCGGTTAAATAAAAAAAATTTGCCCGATTCTGGCCAGAAAATGGATATTTTTTACTGATCGTATCAATCGAACTAAAGGTCATTATTTGAAGATTGAAATTTTCATCATTGACATATCGTTAATTGATTGGAAATTAACAATACCGGTTGATCATGTTTTGATGCATAATTCTCTATGTATTTTGCTAACGGAACAGTTTCTCTGATCCTAATCAACCGGCATTGTTAGTTTCCAATCAATTAACGATATTTCAATGATGAAAATTTCAATCTTCAAATAATGACCTTTAGTTCGATTGATACGATCAGTAAAAAATATCCATTTTCTGGCCAGAATCGGGCAAATTTTTTTTATTTAACCGAAAATTAGCCAAAAATGATAATTAAACTCGCAAATTGAATGAAATTTTTTCAATTAAAGATAGAGTGGTGGATGTTTATTGAATATCCCGAATTAAAATATTCTAACCAAGTTATTTGGCCAGATATCCGCTCCCAAATTTCAAAACATAATTAAGGCCGCTGGACACTTATCGGTAGTTCGGGTTTGAAAACTCGATTAATTTTGAATTAATGGGTTGCCTTCGATTTACTCATGAATTTTCGGGTCATTATCTATAATCAATCGGCCTCAACCACCCAAAAGTTTCTAAAAGTTGATGTACTTATGTCCCACTAGTAAATTGGTTTTTTTTTATTAAATCTTGGGTTTTAATAATTTTTCCGAAATTCTTTTTGGACACATAATTATCTTTAGGTTAACTCAACATCATTGTGAAGTTTTTCTCAAAAATTCTTTTTAATAAAAAAGTTACCACGAAAAACCTTAAGTTGATAAACTTATGTCTCACACCTTAAGTGAGCGATAGATCTACATATAAACTGTTTGTGTTCATTATACAACTCTACAAAAAAGAATAAAATTCTTCGTAATAGAAGGAAATTCTAAGTTTTAAAATTACGAATTTTAGAAAATGGAATTTTGAGGCCCTGTTAGAGATGTAATTTATATTTTTCCAAATACTGTCTACAAAGTTTTTTGTCAAAAATTTTTTTTAATGAATTTGAGAACCCTATACTCTAAATGTCGGGTCAAATATTATCAGAGCCATCAATCAAATGATTGAAAATTGTAGTTAAATTAAGACTTAGATTTTGAAAATCTGATATTGATTAAAGCACGAAGACTTTAAGAAGATAAGATCAGAGAATATGAGCCGTATAGCTCAAAAAGTACATTTTTGAAGCCTCAAAATATCAAAAAGTCTTATAAGAATTTTTTAGCAGTAAAACAAAATATGAGTAACCATCTAGT
>JAQFXV010002036.1:0-11452 GCA_034694065.1 Camisia spinifer | reverse complement strand
CATTTTATAACCTCTATATTTGGTAAAATTTAGTTTCTTAGCAGCCAATTTTATTATAATTTTTATTTATTTATAGTTTTATTAATTTTTACTGAAAATCAAGAAAATCGGTTCCTGACAGTCACCTAACCTCCCTTGTTAGAGATAATCTAATATATTATTTCCCTTAAAGAAAACATATGAGAATAAAATGCATACATAAAAAACTTATATACATCGAAATTGATATTTTACTATTCCGTAAAATGTGATCACTTAATACTTATTTTTCTGGCTTCACTTCAACTCAGCTTTGAATTTTTGAGTCAGTTATCATTAAAAAAAACTGAATAAGCTTCAAATTCGTATGAAAAAAGTGAAACATTCCTAAGCTATTGTATTTAATTAAAAAATATAATTTTATGAATGTCTTTGAATCAAATTCTTCTAAATTCAGTTGGAGTTCAGTTAATGACAAAATACGTATTGTCATCAAATTTATGCTCATTATTAACAAATAGAATAAAAGCACTTAAAATATAATTTTTATGAACATATTATTAAAATTTCAGAACTATTTATCAATTAATCAATTTTTAATTCAGTTCAAACTATTTCGAGATAAATAAGAAAATCATAAAAATTATTGACATAAAAAGTTGAAGAATAAAATGATTACTAAAATTAATTGAATTCCTACTAAATATTACAAAAAACATCTAAAATTAATGAATGTTTCGAATGATTATAAGGATTGTAATGATTTGAATAATCGATATTCGGTATTCATGTAAATCAAACTTAATTTTAAAATCGGTTTCTATTTATAATAAGATTTTTCCAAATAGTGTAACATTTATTCATTGATTCGACAACTCTTTTAAAATCCAAAAAATCAAATTTATATTCAATTTTTGGATTATTATTCGCGCGTTTTATAAATGCATAAATAGTTGTCTCAGTTATTGAATTATTGGCTGAATACAAATCAATTACACGAACAGATTTGCATTTTTGGAGTAATTTAAGAATAAATTTATCGGTGAAAACATTTTCAGATAAATATATATAAAGTTCTGATAAATCCTTCAATTCTAACAAATAATCCAAATATTTATCTGTCATATGAGAGCCACATAAATAAAGGGCAGTAGCCTTAAGACATTGTAGCACAAACTTTTGATGATGTGGCTGAGTAGACCTTGTTATGATACATCTTTTCCCAAAAAATTACAATTTTATTACTTTTGGTTTAGGAGCAAAAAAATTATTTTCAATTCTTTTTATAATGGACTCTATGAGAGGAAAATTATTTTCAAAAATTCATTTGACTATGTTCCACGGGGTTTAGCTCTTTGATATTTAGCTGAAAAATGTAGAAAAATAGTAAAAAGTTTTTAGAAAAGTTTCAGAGTGTTTCTCGACCTTGAACATGGTTAAAACTAACTTTGAATGTTGAACGGATATGTAGTCAATGTAGGAGTTCCTTCTTATCTATACTCAAGTGTCATACATCGTTAGATTCAGTTTATGGAGCTCAAAATAATGATACCAATTTGACCCGAATCTGACCAACTCTGGTCATTCAAGGCCAGGTCCCGACGGGAATCAAGAACACATGAAAACTCATTCTCATGATCATCCTGAATCATATTCACGAAAAATTAGTGGTTTTCCCTCAAAAATCGGGAAATTTTCGACTAAAGTGAGGGTATTTTCCCAAACTAAATCTAAACTAAAATTGTAATTTTTTGGGAAAAGATGTATCATAAGAAGGTCTACTCAGCCACATCATCAAAAGTTTGTGCTACAATGTCTTAAGGCTACTGCCCTTTGCCTTAAATGAGGTCAATATAATTGAATATCAGTTAATATTTTCTCATTTAAAGAGAAAAGAGTTAAAGACATCAAATTCTTACAACTTTTAAGACATTTTGTGTTATCATAATTCGTGAGTTTGTTTTCACAAATGCCGAGACTTTCCAAAGACAGACAATTACCAAATATTGTGAAATACTGTACTTCAAAGTTATAATCAAAACACTTAATATTGAATTTCTTCAATTGTTTACATTTAATTGCAATCTGTGTTAATCCAGTTTCAAAAGAAGTCATAGAATTGTTTATAGTTTATAATAATTATATATAATCTTTCGAGTCTTTCAAATCGTGACAATTCTTCAAAAGCTTTATTTATTTTATCATTTATTAGATATTCAGAATTGAAGAGAATCTCAATTTTCTTGATTTGTTTGCAATACTTATCAGCAAATAATTTAATATCATTTAAGTCTAAAACTCTTTTAACAGAAATATATAATAATTTATTCAAATAGTATTCTTCAGAATCGATGAAAGCCTTAATGTCTTCACATTTAACTTCTTCTAAATTCTTATTAAATCGCAAAATATTTCTCACATTTTCAGTATTAATACCTTTTATTTTCAATGATTTAAATCTATGACCAAAATAGGGCTCAAGTAAACAAAAATCAACAAATTTGTAGTCATTCTCATAATTCAATTTGAATCCAATTAAATGTTGAAAATAATTACTGAAAACATCAATCATTTTATAATTCAAATTAAAACTTAAGTTCAAATATTTCGTGAATTTAAACTTTTTGAGCAAAACATCATTTTTTTATCATTATTAATGAATTTATCATAAGTTGTATCGAAAACTAATTTATTATTATAACAATAGATTTCTTCGGTATTATTATTGAATTGAATTTCAAGTTCTTTGTGTTCATTGATAAAAGTTTTCCACTGTTTAGAGACTGACTGAAGACGTATTTTATGACTAATTTATAAATAACCCAATAATAGTGGACACAAATCATCACCAAATCTATCAAATAAGTCAAAATCGTAACCATTTTTAGTCTTTTTAATGTCATTATTAGCCTCTAATTGTTTATCCATTTTTTTTAAATCAATGATTAATACAAATAAATTATGTTTAAATGACAAATAATTATAATAATAATTAATATTCAAATTGAGAGCACATGTCATGAAAAACACAAAACATATGAAAATATTGAACACATACTGAAAACTGGTTTAACTTTTTATCCAATAATAAGTTTTAGATCAAAAACTATTTTTTAGCGCAAACTTCAAAATTTGATGATTAATAACAAAAATGATTTAATTAAAAATAAATTTGATATAATAATGGGAAAACCATTACTGATCATAATTATTGATTATTGATAAATAAATTAAAGCAATTAAAATAAAATTAATCAGTTTTTATTTAGTTTAAACTAATTCAAGATAAATAAGAAAATTATGAAATATTATTGACATAAAAAGTTGAATGAAATTATTATTAAAAGTAATTGAATTCTACTAAATATTAGAAAAAAAAACTGATAAATTTAATTAATGTCTCGAACGATTATAAGGATTGTAATGATTTGAATAATCGATTTCAGTTATTTTCGGTGGTTTTTGAGATTTCTGTGATTTAAGCGAATGAGTAGAGAATCTTGACTGTGGTCTCGATTGTTGAAGTGTACTATAGTTCTGATCAGGTATATAATGATCGTTATCATAGCCTGAATGATACGATTTGTGTGATTTGAGAGTCGAATCATTAAAAGCTGGTTTATTGAGTGACATTCGAGATCCATAATGAGAATTAGGTGCAGTCCAGTCCACACGGTATGGATCGTATTCTTCTATCTCTGACGGCTCTTTCTCTACAATCTATTCAATAAAGTTATCAAAATCATCAATTAATACAAAATTTATTTTATATTCAAAAATCAAGATTTAGTTATAAGTTTTCCGCAAATTGAATGTAAATAAAAAATATTCTGAGTTTTGATTTCTTTTACTATTATTTCCATACAATAGTCACAGAAATTCTAATTATTTTTCAAGTTCTGTCAAATAAAGTTAGTATTATTTCGTTTTCATATTTTTTTAATTTAATTTTTCTTTTATTTAATCTGAGAATCGAAACTTTCATTTTTCTTGCTTTTACTTTCAATTTTGACTTTAACTTTTGAATTTGAATTTTATTGAGTTTAATACTAAATGATTAAGTTTTTAAAATATGAAATTGAATCGCGAAAACTTAATAAATAAATATAAGAGTAAATTGAATTAACCTCAGTCTTAATGCATCTGCAAGTAAGTGATGAACACATAAACATATTTAATAATAACATCAATAATAGCAAAACAGCCAAACATATGCATAAAGTTATAAGCCATGGAAAACGCCATTCCGTGCATTCCATCAAATTCTCTAAAGTCACTGATTTTAACAATAATAAAAAACTTTTGAATTAGAATTTATTCCATAAATTAGTTCAAAATGAATTTTAATGATTGCGTGAATGCTTACAAATTTCATCTGATGGTTCGAACACATAAACCGAAGTCGAAGCAGATAATTGTGAGTAACCATCGATTGCTAGATCTCTGCCTTTAACTGATTGTGAATCACAATCTGGTTCTTGACATCCACCGCGACATAGAATAGCATCGCATTGAATGTGCATTTTTTCCGCTTCCGGAAACTTAAACATTTCATAAATAACGGCTTCGGCTGAATTTGAATCGTTATATGAAAATTGAGATATCAATGAAGATTTTGCTGGACATCCGTTTTCATCGATCAGTTCCACGTGATCGGTATCGGACGCGAACACAAAGCAATGCTTTATACGCAATGAAGTTATGCCTGAAATTTTCAATCAATTTATTTTAATTAATTGAATGAGTAGTTGATTGGGACTTAACTGTCATGAGGTGTGAGTTCAGCGCGTAATGTATAAGGACTTCCGTGTATTACTCGCGAAACTTTCTGTCCCGTCATATCTGACACCTTAAGTGTCACTCTATATGTTCCGCCTCTTAAAAAGCATTCAAAATTTCAAAATTCATATGTTATTCTAACTTTTTGTTCCAAATATTTATGTCAAAATTTTCTATTGTTAATTAAATTTGAAGAAATCTAATGCAATAATTTCAACCATGAATGAGAAAGGGGTGGGTTAGGGAGGGTTTTAGACAACTTCTATGATTAAAAACCGAACTCTCCTAAGATTCCTTGAAAAATTATTAGGTTTTCAGACTATTTTAGATAAAATTTCTAAGAATTTTCGACATAATAAATTCAGAAAACTTTTACTCAAAAATATCTATTTAAAAATATTTTTTCTTTCCAATTCACAAACTTGTGAAAAGTTAAAAAATTATTGATTTATTCCAAAATTGAAAATAAAATATTTGAGAAAAATTTGATAAAATCTTCCTTATAAAAAACGATGAGCCTTAACCCCCCCTTGATTTTTACTGAATAGACCCCACCTTCCAAGAGAGTACTTTCTCATCTATGACTTGAGCATGTTTGACAACTATTATTTGAATACTAACCTAACATTTTTATAACCCGAATTTTCACACGTCAAGTAATAAAATTTATCTTCAGATAATTCAAGCGTTTTGTGAGCCCTCACAGCCAACGATATAGACCTCTCGCCCTTTATTAATGATTTCAATTCTTCAATAGTGATTTCAAATATGATTTAATACATTCATACCTTATACTTATGAATTCCACAATAAATTTCATCGCTTTCATCTGCTAATAAACTAACTTTTAAAGTGGTATTAAAGCCTCCGTTTCCTAACTCAAGACATGGAGCTCTTCGATGATCGCGAGTGTGAATCACACCATGAAATGGCTGTAAAGTTACCACATTTATGAACATAACTCCCCGCTCACATTTTGCGGTCACCGATGGACTAAAATCTTCATTAATCACATTTAACTGTTCACATGACTAGAAAATAAATTATGAAAGGGATTAAAAGCTTGAGTTACAGTTAATTATAGTTAAGATAAAATAGACTCAAATTGAGTTCATTGTTCAGTAAATTAAACTAATATTTGTATCTTTTTTTTGATTCAAAAATAGCTAAATCATTGTGAATATGCTTTATGTTAATCGAGTAGTAAAATAATATATGATTGTGAATATGGAAAAGGGAATTATCGCGAGTTAAGCTATTTTTCAGATTTTTATGAAATTCTTTCAATTGACTCTTCAATTATGTGTATATAAAAAATCAGGGTCTGTTTCAATGGAAAAAATAGTTTAAATCTTCGATAATAATTTATTCATTTCAATGCTAATTAATAGCGGATAAACTTTATTTCACGCGAAAGCGTCGTGAAACTGTATTAAGCGGTTCGCACACATTGTTTATAGCATAACATAATATTTGATTGAAATAACTATTAATGTTTTGTTTACTTCAAAATAGTTAAAACTAAGTTTCAAATTATAATGTTTAATTCTTTTAATAACAAATTGATTAATATATCAAATGGTTATTCGACTCAAAGAACTCCTTTAATGGTAATTAATAATGAAATGTTGATTTGTTATCTTTTTTACGTTTTAATTCATTTGAATTGAAGCTAAACTTTGAACGCGTTTTTCTCGTTTCTAAGCTTTAAGCGATAATTCCCTTTTCCATATTGACGATCATATAGAAGTTTTGTTTCGTGTTTTCATTCATGCGATTGAATTAGAAATCATGCGATTGAATTAGAAAAATATGTCTCAATTAATTGATGATTAAATAATTTTTTGAATGATAAGAAAAGATTCAAATTATAAGATGAAAACATTATTAAAAGTTTTCTTTTAACTTAAGTTATGAAATGAAAAAAATTTTTGATTCCTTAGCTATGATTGAATACTCTTTTATGAAATACCAGTTTATTAATTAAACATTCACTCAATTATTTTCAGATTCATCTTTATTTTCAAAGTCATGTTTGATAATAATAATAACTATATTGTCATAAAGAATGTGCTCTTGAACTAAATAAACATTTAGGTTAGCAAAAAGATTAATTAATATTCAACTCAAATGTCTATAATTTGCTGCTTAAGAAAAACAAAGAGACTTCAACTTTGAATACATTATAACTAATTATAACTTATATTAACGGTTTGTTACACTTTTCAGTTGATTATCACTAAAATTATTGTCTGAAAATCAGATTGTATTCACATTTTTTACAATAAGAGCTTAGTTATATGTTTATGAAAAGGTGTGCCACAAAATTAATAGAACAATAGGAATGTATTGCGACCACTCACATATTTTTGATTCATTATTTATTCACTTAATTACTATTCTTGTCCTTGAATTATGAGAATAATTAATGAGTGGGTCTGATAACAAAATTAACCCAACTATAGAACAAAGTTAGAAATGAGATACAATAGACATCACTTTAATAGCTTTTTCTCATGAAAATAGATTCAGGTGATAGTAATTAATAGAAACTAGTTAGAGAATTAATTAGTAGAAAAATAGTAGTTTTCTACATTATTTTATGTTCTATTATTATTGGGAAAAAATCAAAATTATTCATTTCGATCTATTTTAAAATAAATTTTAGGGCTTCTGATTTTTGTGATAAAAATAGGAAATTATATTTTGATTTAATATATTCATTAATTATGACCTGCAATTATAATAAGGTTAACTATTATTGGTGAATATGAGTAGTTCATTAAGTCAACTATAAATAATTAGGAGTTCAATTTCGATAAATATATGAAACTGTTCAGAGCAATGTTGAGTTATTCATAACTTATAAGGTTAAGTTCTTTAGCTTTGATGCTTAAAACACTCTAAATTATGGGGAAAACTGCAAACTATATTAAATTCCTATTAATCCAATTTAATAGTGAAACTTAGACTTAATTCTTTTTAATTTATATCGATTACGTTTACACTGATTCAGAGGTTTTTTTAATTAGTTTAAATTCTAATGTTTTTTAGATCACGAGTAAATGATCAATCTTATCCAAACATCAATCACATTTGATAGATACCAAATGTCACGCTTTTAAAATATGGAACTAAACTTTTTTGTTGATGAAAAGAAGTAGTTAAATGATATTTTTATTAAATCTTAATATTTTGAAAAACTTTCGGGAAAACAAAATGAGATATTTTCTCAATTAAAAACTATAGAAATAATTAACATCCTTTGTCTAATATGTTAAAATATCATTCGACATGTTCTGTTTGATAAGCTTTTAAACTTTAATTGAGAAAATATCTTATTTTGTTAATTAAAAGTACGAACTATTAAACTCTCTTTTCCTCAAATTATTGCTCAAAATAAAAATAAAATATTTATGAAAATTTTTTAAATTTCGCTTTAAAAAATTATAATTTAAAATACAATTTTAATAAAATCAAGTCAACTATTATTTTTTAAAAATCTGTCTTCAAAGCCTATCGAAAATTTAATCATTTTATTAGAACTACTTTTATAACAAGAGCTAAAAAAATATTGTGCTTATGCACTAAAACAAATATATAAATTCTAGTTCAGAGTAAAAATTTTAAGTTGAAAAATTTGCTTTTTTCATGAAAATTCAATTGTTTTGCTTCAACATTAAAGTTACCTTAATTTTAATGGTTTCTAAAAGTTATTAAACCTCAACTTTTCCTTTCAAGCAATGTTTCAGTTAATGATATTGAGAACGATCTAATTTTTTGATTTATAGGAAAACAATGCAAAATCTTAAATATCAAATTATTTTCCATTACTGTTAAGATAGTATGAAATGCAAAACTTTCCCCACATTAGCCATTTATAGTGAAAACTGCTTCAGGCGTTATTAGTTTTTATATAATCAATGAAAAAAAAACTTGTTTCCCATTTGCCTTTTTTTGTTTGTATAACTTTTATCGACAAATACACGTATTTGTGCAAAAGTATTGAGAAAGTTATTTATGGAGTAGAGAATACGTCCTTAACCACAATTTTATAAAAACTGAAGGTTTTATGCAAACAAACTATAAGATTATAATTAATTATATAATACAATCACTGAATTATTTGTTTGAAAAGATGTGTATAAATATTCAAATGAGAAATAGATTTGTGAAAACCGATAGTTTATAACAGGTTTGTATCAATTTTTGACATAAGAAATAGATTAAGAATATTTTGATTGACTGTTCAATAACTAATCGGAGATCAAACAGATTTGGTTCGAGAAACACAACCTTATGGTCTGAAAACAGTTCGAAAATAAGTTCACATAAAAGTGTTCCTGAAAGTAACGGAACTACAAGTCAAGTAAAAAAGTTCATAAAAACTTTTGTAGACTTACCATAAATGGGATGAAAAATATCGAACAAACAAAATAAATAATAAAGCATTGATTCATAACTTTCCACAAATAATACATTTTAGAAAAAGAATCAATTGCTTTGATTTCAAAAAACTAAATCAAAAACTTTTACTTTAAGTCATGAAATATTGAGTTTCAAAAGTCATATAAATCGCAGCATTACTTCTCCTGAACTGAACTGACTATAAGAATGTGAATTCAAATCTGTAATACTGACCCACAAAACTTTCATTCACATTATTATTATTGTCAATCTGTTTAACAAACGTATAGCATAAGAGCCAAACTTGATCTGAATCTGAGAAAACCCACGCATTCAGTATAGAGTGAATTATAAAACGTATTCACGATTCTTGATTTGAAAGTTTTTTTTCAATCATCTTCTCCCACATGACAAGAAGCAAAACACAGCGGATATAAGTTTGTGTGAATAGATTTACATATTTTATAATTAGTTGTTGACATTGAAAAACAAGTCATGAAAGAGAAGGTGTGCTTATCATTATTTAGGAAATGCTTTGAAATTTTTTTGTGGTGAATTGATTGAAATCCATAAACGGCTTTATGAATGAAACTTAAAATTATATTTTTCATATAGTAATTAAGTTAATATGTATATCATGTCAATGTTAGAAATATCAAATGTGTCCTCAATTCTTTATTTTTCCTTTTTCATATATACATATGAGTTAAACCAGTGTTGAATTAAGCTTATTTACACTATTCGTCTTCGTGTGCATTAATATGCGCTTAAATTACAAATTATTTGTTTATAATTATATGAAACTATTAATTTTGGCCTATTTTGATTTAATTTTTTGATTAAAAAAGAAACTTTGTAATACTTTAGATATGAGTATTAGTTAAGTCTTGAAAAGAATTAGACCTTATAAAGAAGTTGTTTTGAATTTTATTATTTTTTGTAGACAGATATTTTTTTAATTATTAAAATTTTCCATAATTGAACACAAGTCTAGACGAATTAATCTCTATTATTCAAGATAGCTTTGGTAACAATGTCGAAAATTAGTTTCTTGCTGAGCAAAAATAAATAGACAAAAGCATAAGTTTTCATAAATTTTCTCGAAAATATACAAGTATTCTATAAAGTCGAATATCTCTTTTTCTTAAAAACTCAATCTATTTGATAGTTACAAAGAAATATTTATTTTATGTTATGTTCCTTCGTTGAAATTATTAAGATTTTGTAAAATTTTTGGTTTAATTAATTTAAAATAGAATAAAAACAAGTGATCAAAGGAATTTTTTCTAAAAATATAATTTAATTGATTTGCATTGAAACAAAAATTGTATAATAAATATCTTAACTTCACACGTATGTGTACACCCTTATCAGTATTGAGGAAAATAATTCATTAAAATTTCGTTTTGAGACTAAAGAGTCAAACGAGATATCAATATTTATCGCGAAAAGTCACCATACTAAATTTTTTATGTATATTTCAAAGTTTCAATGCTTAAATTAAAGTTCATTGTATTCACACTAGAATATCTCTTGATAATGATAAACAGAATGAAATAATGCTCAGATTGATTTGTTTTAGTTATTGGTTGAGTTCAAAAAACTATTTCAAAATATTGTGTTCTATCTGATTTATAAGAACTTTTTAAGGACAGCTTATCATTCATGGGCTTTAACGCTTTCTTTTGATTTAAAACTTTCTTTAAAATATGCATAAAAATTTTTTTCCATTAGTGACTTTTTTGCGATAACATTGATATCTTCACACAAATTATAGAAAAATAGTTAATTTATAAAATAAATCAAAAATAATGATTTACATAATATTCGATAAAATAATTGGATTTTTATTAAATTAATTCAAGCCCAATATCACTCAGTATCGGACATAAAACTACAATTAGAAACAACGAAGTAAACAATTGATTATAGCTTGTATTATCGAGAAAAAGTTTATTAATAGAAATTAATAACAATTCAGTCATTTAATAAATTAAATAGTTATCAAATTAAATATATTTTAACAAATATATGGAAAAAAATAACATATTGAAATTGTTATTAAATTAAAGCTCTAATTGAATATTATGTTTGAATATCATGTTTGGTTATTTGTTCGGTATTCGTCAAAATTAACTCAATATGTTGTTCATAATTATAATACAGGGATGCGCTGATGTTTTTAAACAAAGTTTGACCTGAGATATCTATGTTTGCACATACCGATGACCAATAAGTTCATACCTATACATACCTACAATATGTCCTTAATAAACATGTGCTTATC
>JAQFXV010002035.1:0-11458 GCA_034694065.1 Camisia spinifer | reverse complement strand
TAAAGTGATGAAAAAGTTAATAAATTGTATAATTGGTAAAAATAGCTAATTTAATGAATTGGTAGAGTTTTGTGAGCTTAATGATTCTCTGAGAATTAGTGCTCTGGTGTTCGACAAAATTTAGATGCGTATTGATCATCATTATCACAGAGCACCATATGATCAAATTTATGCATTATTATCTATAAGTATTAGTCAGGGATATGACTGAGTGAAATCTGATTGAAATCTAGTTAAGATTGATGTTACGATTAAGTAATACTGTAAAGTAATACTTAGATTCAATGGAAATAAACTATTGTAAAGACCTAAAAACTTTTTTCGTCAATTTTTCTGCATTAAGACATGTAATCATTTTCGACACATTATTCAATTTGATTACAGAATATTATAAGCATAAAAGTTATGATTGACCCGAAAATTACTCAAATATGGCCTCAATCAGTGAAATGCATTATTGGTTTAAAAAAATAAAACTTTTTCGCATTTTGTATACCATATTCTTATCTATCGTTAATTTTAGTTTCATTGTTATTACATTTGTGATCTATACTAAGTTAGTATTACATGAGAAAACATGAGAAATAATTGACGCGGAACTCACTTTCAAATAAAATAGAAAATATTTTGATCGTTAATAACACTTGAATAGAGAAACATCAGTATTCTTAAGAAAAGTGAAGCCACACAATAGTTTACAATAGTTTAACAATAAAAAGCTTCAAATGTTAAGAACTTGAGTTCTATTTTCAAATTAGCGCTAAACTGATACTGAACAGTGAATCCTTGAATGCGTTCATTCAACTCAATCAATGTCTTCAAATTTGTTTAAAAGTTTCCAAATTTCAGTTTAATTGAGTTTAAAAATAATATTTAATCAAATTGAACAAAATTAGTGTTTTTATTGGTTTTATAGCTTGTTTTTGGTGCATATGTTATACCAGAACTACTTAACACGTTTGTTGCGAAACAAATATTAAAACCAATACTAGTTTAAAAAGTTTTCTATTCACAAGTGTATTATAAAAAAGTATTTACTCTATTAAGTAATACAGTGTTTATGGGTTAAAATGGCAGCACTTCTGCTTTGGTTTAAGGGAAACTTGATTTTTGTATGTTTTTGTGTTGAATGTTATGCACAATTCACTGATTGAATGGCATTGAGTTAAAAGTCTTCTCTCATATGATGACTCACTGTGTGAGAGCTTTGAGTGAGAAAAAGCATTACAACAAATAATAGTATAAATTATTTGAAAGGAGGAAATAAATGATCACTTTTTTTGTTTATTCTCACAAAAGACGATCAAAATGTTTATCGCTTTAAACGCCTCTCAAATATGATCAATAAATTGTCTTTTAATTGTGTTTTATTTGTTTAATATATTAATAATGAAATGATTTTAATATTTAATATAAATATCTGATTATTTAATAATTTAAGATAATTTGATATCATTTATGATTTTTAATTTCAATCATTTCTTAAGCTTTATATCAATAATAAATTGAGTTAAGTATTTGTCAATCAATTGAAAGTAATGTTGATTTTATTGTTATTATAATTATCGATACAATAAATAGTAGTGTTTATAACTATCAGTTTTACTTAATATTTAAATATTAGCATAAAATTGATGAATAAATATTAGTTTATTAGAAATTATTAAATAATAATATTAATAAAAAGTGATATAAAATTGAAAATTAATAACAAGTATTGATATATAATTATTAAATAATAAATGCGTGAATACAAGGTTGTAGTGCTCGGCAGCGGAGGTGTCGGCAAATCTGCTCTAACCGTACAGTTTGTTTCCGGAACTTTTATGGAAAAATATGACCCAACTATTGAAGACTTTTACCGAAAAGAGATCGAAGGTATCATTGATTAGCTCTTCGATTAATCAATATTATTATAAAGTTAGAAATAGAATGAAATGATTAAATGATGTATTGATTGATGTATTAATTAATGTATTGAATGATGTATTGAATGATGTATTAATTGATCCATTAATTGATGATATAGTAGATGGTGGTCCGTGTGTTCTTGAAATACTAGACACCGCCGGAACAGAACAGTTCGCATCGATGAGAGACCTCTATATAAAGAATGGTCAGGGATTTGTTGTCGTTTATTCTCTTACATCTCATCAAACGTTTCAAGACGTCAAGAATATGAAGGAACAGATCGTTAGAGTTAAGGGAACAGAAAGAGTACCAATTCTTCTGGTGGCCAATAAATTAGATATTGAACATCAGAGAGAAGTGACAACTGGAGAGGGTATAGCTTTAGCACAACTCTGGTCTTCGCCTTTTATGGAATGTTCGGCTAAGAATAAATTGAATGTCAATGAAGTATTCGCTGAAATTGTTAGAGAAATGAGTTATAATACTGTTAAAGAGAAACCAAATTATTGTTGTAATGTTTGCGGATTTCACTGCAATATACTTTGATATTGACTCTAATTATGATATCATTATATCATATTATGTTTAACTCAATCCAAATTATTCATTATATTCATCTCAGTTGTGAGTATTCTTTTATTTTTTATATTTTATTTTTTTTTTTTTAAATTTAATTTATATTTTAATTAGAAAATAAGTTCAAATTATAATAAGACCTCATTTTTATTGAATGTTTGAAAGTTCAATTTGAAAATCATTTTTAACTAAAACTTGAGTTCAAGTCTACGATTATATTTCTCTCAATAATATAATCACTGTGTCTATAATTAATTTTATTTCTTAAGAAACATTTTTTGCTTTACATTTAATGACTTATTAGTGAACACTATTTTAGTACTCGATCATATCCTGAATTCAATCTCTTTTCATCAGTTCTTTAGATTAAAATCTCATCCAATCGAAGAATAACAAAAAGAGTGAACAGACATAAGAATTTGCATTTTTGTTACGTTTCATCAATTCATATATTATTATCAACTTTTGACTATTTTATTTTACAAGAAATTAAATTTCATTTTAATGAGATGTTAACGTCATTTATCGTGCCTTTTATTGTATAACAATTATCGCATATCAATAAATAGGCGAAATGTTGAGCGTAATCATAATTAATAGGATATGACAACCATTTTATAAGAATTTGTGATGCAATCCGTTTAATGTGAGTTATTTTTATTAAATTTAAATCAAATAAAAGGTCCCATTATTTGTAATTTGAATTAGAGTTAAGTAAATGAACATAATATACATTAATATACAGAACAATTCTAATCAGGTTTTTAATGTTTTTATATTATATATAAATATCAATTATATTTGATGTGATGTTTATTTGCATACAATTTTGATACAAACTATTAAACAAAGCATTTCTTTTTTGCATCAATTGGGACACAAAATATACTTATAATTTACTGATTAATAGTCTTATAAGTTCTTTAACAAACATTTTATTCTTATATATAATTTTTTCATTGCAATGTATTATTTTATACGCATTTTTTTAAATTTACACTTATTTTAAATTAATATTAACTCTTATTAACTATTGTTTTCGTCAATCTTTGTTAATATATATTTTTAAACTAAATTAATATCTTTTCACAAATCGCCTGCAAAAACGATTGCCTAAATATTTGAAGCAATAATAAGCCAAACATTATATCATTCCTATCTTTTGTCTCTTTCTTTCTCCACATGTTATGTATTTTACACTATATTTAAAAAGTTGTTATTATTATTAATTACGAGTCATCATGTGCTCCGTTCGTCAGCGAAACTAATAATGGATCACAAATAAGACCATTGAAACTTGTTTTGCCAAACAATTTGGTCACTAATCATATAAAAACTATTCTAATGCAGAACTTTTGCCTCAGATATGAGTTTAAGTAATAAATGATTAATAAATAATAGTTAAAATAAAAAGATGCCATTATTTTGTGTTTGCAGACTATTATAATTGAATTACAATCTGTATAATAATTAGACAATCGTGTGATAATTATCAATATGTTCTATCAGTAAAACATTTAAATAAATAAAAATACTAATATTGTAAGTTTAAAATAGTTTAAAAGTAATGTTGAATGTGTTAGCGATCACTGTTCAGGGATTCACTGTTCAAAACTAATGTCGCATAACATTTGACAAGTTTAATAAATAAATCCATTATTCTTAATAATTGGCTTAATTTATTAATTAATTAATTACTGCTAATTTATTACAAACATGTTTCCAATTTTTTACGACCTCAACGTTATGGCAATAATACTGCGGAAGTTTAATTGATAACAAAATGTTTAATAAAGCTTATTCTCGATAACAAATATTTTTATTCCTTATCACATCTGTCAATGTTTAGAGTCAATTGCTTTTAGCTTTCATTTTATTATTAATAACTAATTCATGTTTTGCAATTTTATTTGAATTAGACATCAAAAGTATCACACTTTTGAATACAATCATCAAAAATAAAAACTTGTGATCGATCGCAGATTTTTAAGTTTTATCTGAAAGTGTTTTTATGATTTATAATATCACTTAATTTAAGTCTAAAAAGTGATAATGAGATGATTTATCTTCAAAAAATCCCGACTTGTTTTTAAATAAAAGCACTAATTCTTAGATAAGTCTTTTCTAATTATAAACTTTACTTCAATATTCTCTAATCACTCGAAGCCTATCTATTATTAAAGCTGAGTAATGGGAACGTTTCCGTCAAAATAAAAACTTGTTTAACTGCTGTATCAATGAAACAGTAATTCATAAAATATTAGATTTATATCAATTTTATTCCTAGAAATGAAGCTTTTATTAGTGATTATGTAATTGTTTTCTTCAAAGACTTTCTAAACAGTTGACTCATTTCCAAACAGTCTATGTTAGCATTTTATTGCTTAACTTAGATCTAAAATAAGATTGTGTCCAATTATTGCTGATATTTTTATACTTTTCGTAAGTTTTCAGTGAAAACACTGTATTGAACAACATTATTGATTAAATTCAATTTGATTGAGCAATAGCTATATTTTTTAGTCGACTTCATTCCATAGTTAATTTGAAACCTAATCTCAAAGCTAACAATAGTTGATGGTATGAATAATGATTAGAAGATTTATAACCAATTAATCTCATTTATTTTAGAATTATGATAATTAATTCAAATTTTCTAAACTTCAAGATATTCTTTTATTTGTCACTTAATGTAAATACATTTCTAATTTTCAAGTGATTTTCCTATATTTAAGTATAAATTATGGAATATTAGGTTAAATTTTGTTTCAATTATAGTGTAAATTATTATTTGGACACTATTTGTTTGATTATTGAGCCTCAGGTTCTATAATATTTGGAAAAATATGATTTGCACTCTGCGTGAAATTTTTATTTTCTAATTGAATTGCGATATTTATTACATTCCTATTCAAACATTAAGGATAAAGTTTTAAATTCAAATTATCGTTAATATAAACCACTAATAAATTCTAATTTGAAATATAATTTCACGAAATTTTCCATCGTCTCAGACTGAACAGCTCGAGTCTGACTACAGCTAATCCTTGAACTAGAAAACTTCGAGCCTGTGCTCAAGTCTCTGCCCAACACTGTCAAGATTGTAAAATAAAAATGACATCAAAGCTCGGGTATGCAAATTAATTAGATTCAAAATGAGCTCATTATCTGAATGCATATTTCAGTGTTTTCAAGCTCTCAAAACCAATTTTAAATTAATAAATTCCAGCCAAATTCATCCTCAATATAAATGATTTATGCTCTCAAATGCATATTAAATTTATTAAATTATTTATATATGTATTGATAGAAAGATTATGTAATGCTTTTCAATTTTTAATATTTATTAATTAGTTTTAGAACCATTTAAAATAAATTGTGAAAGCTTTCAATTGTTGAACAGTATTTTTTTGAGCCAAAGCGATCAAAATTCATCAAATATTTGAGTTGTACTCTGAGATTCATTCAACTTTCAAATTCATATATAGACATAACTCAATATTTAGGCCTTAAAACGTTCTAATGTTTTGCAAAAATAAGAACAATACCAATTTTTCTTAAAAATAATTTTTTGATGGAAACAAAATAACTTTCAATACTGTTCATGTGATTTCGATTATTCAATAATAAAAATAATAATAAAGCCTAAAGTTTACCTCTTGGGATAATTTGGATCATTGAACACACTTTTGTCAGAATTTTTTTGGAAAGCTTACTGAAGGCTCTGAAGTCTTTGGTTTTAAAGCTATTATTTTGAATTTATATTTGAAAATAGAAATTATCCAAACTTTCAGCTTATTTAGAAACTTAAATAACTTATTTCACTCACTTTATTGCAAACAAATGGCAAAATTAGAATAAACATTCAGACTTTCTATCTCAGACTTAAGGTCATATAAAAGGTTATTTAATATTAACTGAACCACGATTTTGATATCAAAGTCATTGTTCACTATTAGGATAATTTTAGTAAAGCTTTCAAATAACAATGCATTTCGTGTATTCGCTATTCTATTCAGAATGTTCACCATATCTGTGTTTTTATTCTTTTAGAAATTTAATTTTTTTTTTTTTTGAAAAGTGTTGACACAATATTTAAGAAATAAAAGCTCAAAATTATTATCGGATTTCAAAATAAAAATTACATAAAGATATCAGATTTCAATCGCAGTTAAGATTTGCGACGCTATTGAAAACCAGAGCCTTGAGGGAGACATAAATTTAGATAAAAATAAAAAAATACTTGTCTTTGTTCATAAGCAATTATTTTGTAAAAAACCTAACCCTCAAATGCAAACATATTTTATTTAAAAAGTGCACTAAATTTATCTTTGAAGCCTTTACTTAATGAGTATCTGAGCATTTGTTTCAACTATTAAAGCAACTTATGGTTTGAGCGAACACTCCAAATAAGTCCTTCATGTTTATCATTACAATTGTTGTTTACTATAAGAGCACTCCTTTCCTTACAATTGACTCTAATCTTATCTATAATCGAATTAACTATTCGGTAAATTTAAGAACTAAATTGAATTTATTCGTAACAGTGTATGTACTCCTCAGGGCTTACAATAATTATAAGGTCTCAAAACAAACAAAAACAGTGCAAACTGAATATCATTAAAGTTTTATGAGTTGAAAAAATGATGTTAAGAAACAAACTTAATATAAACTGACATATAGTAGGAGTTTATTTCAAATTAATGTTAAGGAATTTCCATAAATATATCAAATATATAAATCATAATATAGTTATTATTTATCTTAAATATTTTTTTCAATTTTTTATTATTTTAAATTTATTTATATTGAAAGATAAGATATAAAAACAAAATATCTTAATAAATGATGCGTTTTTAGCGCATATTTAATGCCTTTATTACCAAATTGTTAGACAAAGAATATTTATGCGGGTTTTGCAGCTTTTTGAGATGCGTTAACCTTATCGCCCAAACTAAGTGCCATTCCTTGAGATTTTGCTCTTATTCTAATGTGTCCACTGACTGACGCTTCGGGTGAAGCCTTTTCAATGCTAACATTGGCCAAAGCGTCCTCACCGAAGATCGATTTGGCGTAAAGATTGGCCGCTAAAAAGCCACAGTCGCCAGAAAGTGCTTTCTGTGGTGTCAAACATTTCATATTTGTTGACTTAATCAAGTGATTGAGATAATCCTGTAAATCTGTAAGACTGGTATTGACAGTCACTTTGTTTTCCCACTCGAACTCAGCCCACATTTGACGAAATTGAGAGTCATTACAAGAGGCAGGGATTATATAATCCATAATATCTATATGAATATCATTCAAAACGACTACATTTCGATCTGAAGCCGCACCGGAAACGTCATAAACTTAACGAATAAATAAAAATTTCAAATTAAGTTAATAAATATAATAAATTTTGATTCAATTATAACTCAATTAAAAGACACACCGATATTCCCAAAAATAATTCCGTTTTCAGTTGAGGCAACTTTTACTGAAGCTTTAATATTAGCGAAATCGTGTGGCGCCAGTACTAAAGGCTGTGGCTTTTCAACTAACTTCAAGTCTCCGAGTGTTGCCAACTCTAGTGTACAATTTTGAAGTGTGTCTGAACTTTGATTGACAATCAAGACGTCGAGACATATATCGTATTGATTAACATTTACATAACACTCTGCATATACCGGATCACTAAATCCTGTCAATTGTGTCACTTTAGACAACTTACTCGCTGATAACAAATCGGAGACATTTGATCCCTTTTGACCCAAAGCTGTTGTAGCGGTCGGACCGACATTACCACCGATTGCTTGCGATAAACTCACATCAAATTGATTTTCCAGAGTTTCTGAGTTTTTGTTCATAAGTTGTGAGAACATGAGGTGATCATCACTTTCGACGCATTTGTTTCTCTTAGCTTTCAATTCATTTTTTGCCTCTTCTTTCTCAGACTTACTGCTACTCAACATACTATCCAATGATGATCTCATTTCAGACAAAAATATTGCATTCAATAAATTTTGAACGTCAGCATTGACTCCATTTTCAGAGGAGACTTGTGTTAAAATGAGTAAACAAAGAGCTATTCTTTCATAATCGTCTTCATTGATCGGTTGATTAATTAATTTAGATTTTCCCAAATGTAAAATTGATGTTAAAATGATCATCGATTCGGCTAAGAATGAATTCGTAAGCTTTCCGACGCCAACAACTTGTTTGAAACGTAGCGCGAGTTTAACCAAACAGTTCGCAAGTGCTGTCCCGATAAAGAACTCTCCATTCAATAGATACGATCTGAGCGGAGGAATGTTTGCCGATTTTTCTGTCTTTGTGCTAACACTAAGAGCTGATTGTGTTGCATAAGAGCCATCGGCGGTCACCAACTTAGCGGGCGTAGCAGTGGTCACAGTCACCGATTCTTCGTTTTCGAGACCATTTTCCAAATTTCTCAGTTCACTCTCAACAATAGGAATTTCTCCGATACAGGTCTTGATAGCAGACATCGCTTCTTGAATTTGTGATTCATTTTCATCACAGAATTCACCCAAAATCCAAATCAATCCGCGATGAACTTTAACATTACGAATAGACGGAAAAACATCTAAAACTCTGCTTATGATCAGATTTTTCTGATTTACGTTTTTCATAATGAATTCTCGCGTGAATACAATAACAAGTATTGCAGTCGTTTCGTCGTCCGGATTAGTCAGCAGTTCGAACATTGTTGACAACAAATTATTAGAATTCATTACATCCGGATATTTGAGACAAATTGAATGCAAAGTTCCGACTAATAGTTGTCTGTATTTATTTGTTTCTTCATTACTTCCTTGCGATTCATTCTGTGTTTTGAGGATCTCTTTCTTTAAAAGTTGAACCAATTCTTCGACATTTCGCGACGAAACCAAATCTAAGCCCAGATTTAAAATCTTTTGTTTGACTTCTAAATCAGTCGCGACGTTAAGTATTCTTAAAATATCCATTAATGAGTCCTGAAGAACACGTTCAGCACCAGATGCAGAATCTTTGAGAGCGATTAAACGATCCAATACTATAAGCTTTACATTATTATCGCTTTCTTTAATGCAAATATCAATGAAACAATTTGCCGCTGCCCTCAAAGCTGTCGGCGCTTGTGATAGAGTTACTAAAGTGGCCGCAGCTTCATAACGAACTGATGCTGACGTAGAAGTGTTCAGCAAATTATAAATGGCTCGAATGAATCGCGATCTTTCGCTCGGATTCGCGATACAAACCTTATAAATCAGTTCAACGATAACCAACTGAAGAATATCATTAAAGCCTCCGATTTGGTCGAGACATGAGTTAAGATATTCGAGAGCTTTCTTTTGATCCAAATGAATAAGCATTAGAAAAGCATTTCTTTTACAACTGGCGTCTGCTTCACGTCCAAGAAAGTCAAGTATAAGTTCCGGTGCGTCCGGTATTAAGAACTCAAAGTTAACAAATATCTTGAAAATAGCGAGAACTGCATTACGTCTCACATAAGAGTGTCTGTGTTCGAGACAAACCCTAATCGCTGGCATTAAAGGCTCCAAAAGTTCTGGTTCTTTAAGTTTACACAAAAATCTAAGAGTTGAACCTCTAATGAATTCATTTGGGTGTTGAAGATCTTTACGATATGCGTCACAAACCAATATCATTTCATGCAATAACTTTCCATCAGAACTTCTTTTTGGAACGATTTCCCAAAATATAAGCAATAATTTCTTAATTTGATGATCATTTGATGGCAATAAATAGCGGATTACAATCATTAACATATTTGGAGGAAATTTTTCTCCGTTTAGTATTAAATAAATTAATTTCTTGAGTGCTTCGGTTTTCGCTTTAATGTCACCCTTTTCTACATTTTTAAATATTAATTACAAATATTTATAATATAATCATTAATTAAATGAATAAATGATTGATAAATACCTAAATCAGTTCTGAGCGTCACTTCATTTACTGATTCATCGCTTTCACTACTTATTAAAGTATAACAAATAGAATCCGCGGCCGAAGACATCTTTTATTAGATTAAAATAAACTTTATTTTTTTATTAAATTAATTAATATATTAAATAAATGGCAAATTAGAGCCGGTTTTTAGTTGAGAGACACGTCATAAACAAAACAATGTTTTCAATGATTGTCACACTTCATGTCATTCATTGCGAAATCTAGTGATTGAAAAACTAATCAAATATTTTGCGCTTCATTTAAATAAAGTTTAAAAATAATTTTTGAAATACTTTAATTTTGTTAGTCTTTAAGATGAATGAAAGACATTCAATATAATTAATTTCTGTAGAAAGGATTAATTTAAAAAAAATTTTGAGATTAAGTTCCAAAAAGAAACTGAAATAAACTAATAAAATAATACTAAAGGATTAAACTTTAAATTTGTTTATTGATAAAATCATAAAATTATTTACATTCGGATTGAAGTAGTCGATAATTAGAGAAAATTTCTAATCAATTAGATTAAAATGAATGGTCATATTATTAAAAGTAATATTTTAAAAGAATGTAAGATTTGTTTGAGTAAAACATGTTTTCATTATTAAAATTTCTATTCAAACTTTGAAAAGGATTTAAAGTATTGTATGTATAAAATTGATATTAAAAGTTGAATTCTTTATAATAATGATTATTTAAAGTACGAATTAATTATGGAAAAAACAAGTTATTCATAACATATTAAACATTAAAAATACAATATTTTGAATTTGATTCATTTTCTTTATAATGTCTAAATTAATGTTTCAATTGCCACATATTTTTGTGTGGATTTTTGACATTATAATCGCAAATTTCTGTTAGAACTTCTCTGAGATGTCGAATCGGTTGTTGAGTTATTTTTTCCAAATCTCTGATGTTGTAATACTGATGCCTTTCAAATGCCTCAAAAAGAATATTCTGAACTTGAACTTTATCTTCTTTGTACCTCTTGTTCACAGACTTATTATTTTGGTTGAAA
>JAQFXV010002034.1:0-11458 GCA_034694065.1 Camisia spinifer | reverse complement strand
TTATTGTAAAGATTTTGAGTTAAGGCCTTCTAATTTTGAATGTTAAAGCTAGTAAACTGATTGCATTCCATGATTGAATTGAAACAATATTTAAGACTGAGATTTTGTCCACCAATTGAATCAAAATACAAATTCAGAATGATTTCTCAGTTTTGCTTAAACACAGAATAAAATACAAAATTTTTATGCTCATTTTCTTGATTTTATTGAAAGAATAAATTAATTTAAACAATATGTATAAATATTAATTGAAAATTACCAGATATTCAAACTTCATGAATCAAAATGCTTCATATCTAACGTGTAAGCCATCCGTTATTTTTCGATCATTCAATCAGAAAACTCTTAGTTAAAAAGTGTTTTTCTCCACACAAAAATACTTTTTTTTCATACTCAACTCTAAAGTGGTCTAAAATTATGGGCCATAATTGTATTTAATGATTCAGTTACTGCATTGCAATTTATGTCAAAAACAATAACTGCAATATTAAAAGCGAATTATATCAAATTGGGTCACATAACTAAAAATATTGTGATCATTCAGAACATTTTCCTCAGAACTTCTCACTTTTTATGTACTTTTATTTTCTTTATATTTTTATAATATAAAACTTTCAAACTGAGTATTATATGATATCGAAAAATGAGCTTAAGATGATTCAATTATTTTAAATTTCCATTTCATAGAGAAAATTAAAACGAGTTAAATTACTTTTATTTAAGAAAATTTAAATAGAAACATGTTGTCGTGCAATAGTGAAGCTCTGAAAAATATCATTTGACTGTTTGAAAAATGATCTATCGTTAATGTTATATAAATATGTTATAGAATTCTACGATATATTGATAGGGAAATTATGCATCCAGTTATATATTCTGTTCAGATATATATACGTTAAAATATTGAATGATATACAGTTATAGTAGAGATGTTAAAGTTACACATGAGATGTAATGTAAAACTTATTATGGCGAATATAGAGTTCAAGTAAAAGACTGAAATATGGATTTTTCTACATCAAATTT
This sequence comes from Camisia spinifer, assembly GCA_034694065.1. NCBI lineage: Eukaryota > Metazoa > Arthropoda > Arachnida > Sarcoptiformes > Camisiidae > Camisia > Camisia spinifer. Next base: position 10,432 of record JAQFXV010002034.1, on the reverse strand, counting down.
AGAAAAATTCGCATGCTCAATATTTTCTATATTTGAATTATGGTGAAAGAAGCATTCGTATATATCATATTTCTCTTTGAAAATTTAATACTTGTTCAATATTTCTCCTACAAAATCAATTTATTTTATTTTTTAATTTTCTGAATGCAAAGAAAAATATGATCAAGAATATGAATGAGAAATTTTTGAATCATCCGAAAGTTTAAAAAATATATACCATTAATCACTATTTTTAGAATTTATCTTCTTAGTAGAGAATTGGTTTTTAAAACTTTTATCGAACATAAACTTTAGGCCAGAATATGAAATTTTGATGATTCTGAGATTCCTTTGGCTCAGATGTAAGACCTCGCGATTTGATGGAATTTCCTCTGAATAAATTTACACTTCCCAAATCCCGGGTTCAGATAAGACAGGGGGCTATTACTCATTTCAAATATTCATTTTTTAATTCTGTAACGTTTCTAACTTTGTTGATTTAATAATGAATAAACATGAGACATAGAATAAATAGAAACTGCAAACTCTGAGTTGTATTAATGAATCCGAAATCATGAAATCGGACTCTTTTTTCAACCTCATACAAATAATATACTATTTTAGATGAATATAGAAGGGAATATAGGATATTGTATAGATGCCTTAAAACAAACTAGAAAGGGAATTGCTCGCTTACGCGAGCAAAATTTTGCCGCAATATATGGAAATGACTTAGCTCTGACCGCCCCTCAGGTCATACTGACTCTAATGATACCGGCCTCATGTCTGTATCATGCCCAGGAGCCGAGTCTATAGTCGGGCAAACAGACAGATTTTGTCTATAGACCTGTATATAGATTAAATAAAAGATTAGGTTATGGAAAACTAATCTTTCTCAAACGATATTTATGAAAAGCCTAAAATTCCACCTAATAATCATTGTTTACTAAATGAATGTTCAATATTATCAGTTCTAATGAATAAAATTAAAATAAATATAAAATAAATTAATATCACAAGTGTAGTATCAATGAGCTTGAATAATACTCGAGTATTTCCAAATAATTTATTCTTAAATGGAGACACATTAGCATTCATTCATCTTAGGACTGAAACATAAAGCTCTAGAGAATGCTTCTCAAACTGAATATTGCTTTAGAATTGATAACAACAGTTATTTTTGGTCTATAACATCTTTTCATGTTGAAAGGTTTGATCAGTTATTATAGAAATACACTTTATATTAAGTTTCTAACTATTATAGAAGAAGAAAAAAGTTTTCTTATTTGAGTGACTTATGATAAAAGGGATGAAGTCCTGAATTAAGTATTGTTATCAAATGCTTCTTACCTGCATCTAATGAATTAGTAATGATTTTCGGTGAATGTATGAGAATAGATGAAACTTTTTCAGGATTTAACTCAAACATCGATCACAAGCCTATTTGTATAAATATAATATAATATGATTTAATCTGATAACTAAACTTTAAACTCAATTTTCGAATTTATAAATTAATTAAAATTTGAAAAGCGCTACAGGGTTTCTATGCAGAAGTAAATGAATTAAAGAGATTAAATGATAAAAATCAAAACGTGAGTCATTCATAGTAAACTCATAGCATTTATCAAGTTGGATGCATCACAACAAGAATGTTTGTTTATTCTAATGAATCTCGAGTTAACAAATGCAGCTTTTCATTAATGGATCTATATTTGTAAGTTAAGGATTGATAATTTAATTTTGGAATTCCGGAATATTATTGACTAGCCTGTGAGCCCGTGCTAAAGCACGGTCAAAATTTGGGCCTATCCATAAATTACGTCTTAAATTTTTTTGACGTAATTTATGAATCGACACCCGTTGTGAAACCCACGGGTCATACTGGTTCTAATGATACCGGTCTTATGTCTGTATCATATCCAGGAGCCGAGTCTATAGCCGGTGAAACAAACAGACTTTTGAATAATATAATATAGATGATTTTGTTATTCATTATTTTTTATTTTTTTATTCTTATCTTTATATCTTTGATTGGCTTAAACACATTTTTTCGAGACCCAATTTTTCGAACCACAATATATCCGATTTTTCAAAAACAATTCTCAAATATTATTGAGTAAAACTTGGAATTCTAACTCAATTAAAAAAAATTCGAAAAATGTGTGATTATCCTTTGATTTAATTCTCAAAATGAAATTTGTAATATGGTCCTCGGGGTAAAACATTTGTATGTTGACTGAATTAGCAGAATAAAGTTGGATTTTTTGGGATTAAGAAATTATTCAGACTCAATTTCAATTATTTTTCATTTAACCGATATCATCAGTTACATTGATTTTAAGCTAAAAATTAATTAAAGATTAGAAAAAATAAAGCTCTCATTTTTGCATGTTTTAATTTAATTGATTGTCATTATGCTTATGACTCGATCTCTTTCTCGGTCTGATGTACATGATAAAGAACTAAGTGGATTCAAACGAATCATTGGTTACAATATAAAGACTAAAACAATTCGATTGAATTATTTCACGAGTACTGCTAACAAATTCATTTTGTGAGATAAGTCTAATGATATTAGTTGAAAGTTTTCGTTATTTTGTTTTCATAAATAGATAAGAACGTATTTTTTACTGACTACGATTTTTTCACTTTGGTCTGTTTTTGAGTAGTGCTTTCTAAATATTGCAAATTAGCTTTGAGGGTTTTGATGATTTTCAAAATTGAATTTAAAATAAGAAAAATCCAATTTTACAGTGAGAACCCATAAACTCAAAGTTTGGGTCTGACATAAACTCAGAAGGAACTCATTTCTATTGTCAGTCAGATAAACGAATCATTTTAATTTTAATTTGATCGAACAGGATAGACAAATAGATTGATGCAATAAAAAATGCCAATGAACTTTGACCTTTAAGATAATCAATTTGAAATATTTAACTTAATAACTGCAACAAATTCTTTATTATTATCGACAAATACTTAATCGAATATCACTAATATATGCAAATATTATTTTGAAAAACTAAAATTACAGTTTGAGAAAAAAATTAACTTTAATAGATTTATGCCATATAAAAAACCAAATTACAGTTCATGGATTAGATATTTAAAATTAATTTTTTGAGAGGTCAAAGTTCATTGAGATTTTTTAATCTATTCGGCTATTCTCTTCGATTAAATTGGAAAAAATGGTTCGTTTATCTGACTGACAATAAAAATAATTTGCTTCTCAGTGAGTAAACAATGATGATCATGCTTTTCGAAATTAATTGATTTTAAAAACAAAAATTTTGTACTGCTAACTACAACTTGTAGCTAACAGTATTTTTCATTCTGATAATGTTGAAATTATTAAATTTGAATTTTGATCCTTTAAATAAACTTTTTCATATTGATAGGTATGAATGATCGATTCTCAGCTTACGTTATTACAGAAGCTTGATTGAGATGTCCTAAGTTATCAACAAAACACTTATACTCTTATAACAGAAATAGAATATTACTCCACTTGAAGACTTTACCGGAATTGAGATATCACTTCAGATGATTAAATTTCTTCATAATATTTGTTTATTACTGCATTCTTCACACTTCAGAAGGAAATTATATCCCAGTTTTAATATTCTATTTATTTGTTAATCCCTTCTATAAAACTTCGACCGAACTTATTAATTACTCAATAAATGTCTTACTCAGAAAAGAGGTAATTGAGCACTTGTTTTATATAATATTTTAGTTTACTTTTTCTTAGTATTCTTAATTATTTTATTTTTTGGTTTTTTTGAAAAATATACTGGTATTCACTCTAAGCACAAAGCATTCTTAATTAACTTAACACAATGCTAGAAAAACTGTTTTAGATCTTCTTTTCAAACATTGAAACAATTGATTCAATGAACAAATAGAATTAAATTGGAACACTCAATAACAAATATAGCTTAAATCATATGTTCATAATACAAATATTTTTTTAAAAGAAATTCAAAAGAAATAAAGTTTTATTATTTTCACATTTTGAGATCATGTAAATTTTGTTTTTAAGGATTAGATCTTCATTAAATAATACTAACAGTTAGAACAAAAAGGATATAGTTTCCGAAAGATATGCATATAATTGAATTTTCAAGTGTAAAATAGATCAGAAGTTTAATTTCATTTCAGTAAATCCCCAATGAATATGAATTTCTGATTATGTGACAGAAAATTCAGTCGAGTTTTCAATTATAAAAGTGAAACTTCATCAAAAATTTTCTTTATAATTGAGAACATTTTTGAAATTAATAATATTTTTCAACAAAACTCAAAAGGCTAATGAGAAAAAAAATATAATTTCAGAATTACGTTGATTAAAAATTTCTAATTAAAATTTAAAAATTAACTTTTCCATCATTTTCACGTAGTTTCAGAACAATCGAATAGACATAAACTAGACATCAAAATAGAGTAAGCAAAAAATTTACTATTTTTATCCAAAGTTTTATTATTAAATTATTATCAAAACTTTGAATTATGTGAAAGTAAATATTTGAAAAATCACAAAATTTGATATTAATGAATCATTTTGAAGTCGTAGAATGTTCTCATATAAAAACTCTGAAAATTTTAGATCTCAAACATATCTAAGTTTAATCCCAAAAAGTGAAGCATCAGACAAACTGCTTTGGAGTTAATAAATCATAAATATTTGTTAAACGTTAAGAAGTATTTCTAAATGAATGTTTTTTATGAGTTGAAAAACAATTTTTGATCTGGTTATATATCACGGCCATATTTGATGATCCGGTTTACTGAATGAGATATATTAAGAATTTATAAAAAAAAATCACTCGGCAATTTCATCACTTTCTTCCCCGTGATTTGGGGGAGCTTCAGGGAAAATTGATGATAGTTGAATAGCTGGATGTCGATCTGCGTGATGACGACCATACCCAAAATAGTAGATAATACTCGCCACGTGTGAACACCATCCTACTACTCGCAATCCATTTTTGCAGTGACAAAGCCAGCTTATGTCGTTTTTGCCCTCAGGATTATACTTAATATAGACTTTATATTTTACTGTTGATTTATGAAGAGATTTCATATGTCCTCTAACGAAAAACTCACTGGAACTTGGAGGACTTGTATTTCAAAACCATTTGTTTGTGACTGATCTAAATGCTGTGCTGTATAGGAAAGCGACTGCTTCAATTGATAAGAACCTAAAGTTATTTCTTCAAATCATATATTGTTAGCATAAATTGAAATATATACTGATACAGTAGTGATTTTTGGCGAAATTTTTTTAGGGTGTATGATTTTTATTAATTAAAAAAATTAAAAATTCAATAACTTTTTAATGAAATGAGATAATCTAATGGGGTTTTCACTAAAAATTAAGCAAAAAAAAGATCAACGAGAATAATATAAAACGAAACTTTTATCATTTTTCTGATCAGGTCAAAAAGATGTTTAAAAATTATTTTAATTAATTTCATACTGACGCCCATCTTCTTGCCTCGACTTTTTTCAGCATAAATTCTTTTTGATTTGGTTGTCTATTATTCTTTAAAAAAAACCGAGGCAAGGAGATGGGCGTCAGTGCGAAATAATTTTTTTCAACATGATAAAAAGTTGAAAAATTTTGTAACTTTTTTTCAAAAGACATCAGTGAAATAAAAATTTAAAAATAATTCATCATTATATCTCAATTCCTCGAAAAAATAGGAATTTTTAAATTTTTCACAGTTTTCAATTTTTAGGCGGTCCCCTGTAATAGATCCTAATTCGGCGTAATGATACAAAAGTCTTAGTATATTGTCCTGAAGCCAGATAAAAAGTTTCAGACGAATCGGAACTCGAGGGCCGATCTTCTATGGAAGTCCGACATGATTCTTTGTCGAGTGGTTATCAATTTTTTCAATTTTAAATAAATAGATTTATGTATGAGTTAGGATTTTATATACTATCAAATTGAAGAAATGTATTAATGCACAAAAAATCGAAAAATCTATATGGAAAATATGAGAAATAGAATCAACTTTATTTATTTTAATCAAAAATGCATTACAAATCCCTAGTGAAATTTCCAAAGGCCAAACTAGACATACATTTAACATATGTTTGAAAAGCAATAGTAGTATAATTTAGAGCAAGTTTTCGTATAAATAAAAGATAGATAGCCCAGATTGGGTAAGATCTGAGATTTTTTTTAAATCTGGAGGGAGCTCAAAAATTCATCAAATTCAAAAGATTTTTTTAAAATTCGGGATATAAAATTTTTCTAGAATATTCTAAAGATTTACACTATTTTGATACAATTTAAAGAGAAGCAAGGCATCAATATTGACATAAGTATATATTTTAACTCGAATTGTAATTTCAGTCAATTGAATAATATAAGAGAAAGAGTTTAGACACACATAAGCTCGAACCCACAAAGTGAAACCCTGTTAAAGTCAATGGCGTTAAACCAGTCAGCCTGATATCCTAACTTTTACTAGTATATGAGTTAAGTTTTGAACCTATACTTTATGTAATTATTTCATTGGTTTTGAATGGATGATATGCTTGTTTCTGTTGTTTGACTGAATAGCTTTCATCACTATTAAGGATAATCCTATATAGCAATATCCAAAAGTATGTCTCTCTGAATGCTTATAAACTCGGCCCCTGGACATGATACAGACATGAGACGGGTATCATTAGAATCATTATGACCTGAGCCGCAAAACAAAGGACATTTTTTCCCGATAAGTGACCAGAGGCTGAATTTCCTTTTCCCAACTAATGCCTTTCAATGAAATTTTTTTAACGGGTTTTGCTTGCGTAGCGAGCAAAGCAATTTTCCTTTAGTAGCATAATAACTATTATATGATATTATCCAATAATTATTATTCTTTCATATAATTTTCTATAGTATCAATGCCACAATTTCTGATTATTTTAGCCTCTTTTCATCTCATATCATAACGATAATTATTATCTCTTTTCTCCCATGAAGTCTTGCAAACGGAAAAGTTCCGGAATTTCATTTCTAACACATCTTTTTAGTTAATTAATACATTTATTCAATAATTTCTTTATTTTTCATATGATAGAATTCAATTCAATTCAATTTAAATATACTATCATTTTAAACTTCGTATAATAGATAGATGTTTCAAATTATTCTACATTCGAAAGTTTGTGTTGCATTTATAGTTCTTATGCCTCCGGATTAACTGGATTCCATTGAATAAAATTCAATCATAGTTTTCACTTTTAGATAGAAATGAATTCAAAAAGAAAAAATATTGAATTACAAGGAGAACACTCGATCAATAAATTATAAAAGTGATTCCGAACGCACGTAAAACATGATTCACCTGATATAAAATAAAATTTTTCAAACAGAGAGCTTCATCAAATAGTTTCATATATTTGAATTCACTTTTATAATGGCTATTTGAAGAAAAAATTCAGAACTAGTTAATGTTTCCCTTTTCACACGTTTTAGTAAAAAAAATTCAAATAAAATTCTAGTAAACATAAATTCATTAAACTTTTTATGTTCAGTATTTTTGAAACTATTACATAAGATAAATGCGCTGTCAAAACATTAGCTGTTAAAATGATTTTGAGACTTATAATATCTGATTCATGTCATTATGAATAATAAACTTGAAATCTCTGCGTAAAAATTTATATGTTTTCAAAATAATTAATTAAATCAAATTAATGTTAAATTAATCTTGATTTGTGAAACTTTGATTGATAAACATTATTATAATAGTTATGGTTCTCAATCAGAATTTTTGCTATTTTTGGGGATTAAAATATTTTTTCCCAATTAATTTCAAAAAAGATCGAGATTAAAAGATTTAAAATCTTTTCTTCATAGAAATGTTCCGAAGATTCATTTAATGAAATTCATGATTAGTGAACTTTAATGAGCCAATTAATGATTTCCATTTAAATAAAGCCTACTTTTTTGCTAAGTACTACTTAAGTACCTTAATATTATGACTTTTTCGTAATTTTATTCCTGAACTTAACAGAATATATTAAAGAAAGGCATTCATATATTGTAATGAATTATTTCTATCGATTTAAAGATGAGAAGAAACTAGAATTTTTCGGAAAAATATAGTCTTAACTCATTTTCCTAAAGGTATTCTAATAACAAAATAAAAAGTATCGCAAATTGAAAATTCGAAGAATCTGAATGTTTATACTTTACTAATGTCTTACTGGTATGTTCACGAAAATAATATAATTCGAATCGTTTCTCTTAATGTACTTTATTTTTTTATTCAATTTCTGTATTATTTATTTAGAAACGAATTTTCTGTATATTTTATTCGCTTTTGATATTCTAGAAGTTACTGGTTTTTAATACTCAACGGAATTTCAAATTGAGCTCAACTGTTGCCTCTAATATTAATCTGAATTTGTTTTTAGGCTAAACAGATCACATTGAATTTTATTGTTAACAATTATTAAATTCTACTCTACAGTACTGAATGAAAGTGAATGAACAAAAGTTATATTTTGTTAGAATAATTTTGCTTTTCAATTAAAATTTTGTGTGAATCATAACAATATGTAATTGTTGTTTTGTTTATCAAAGTTATTTCATTTTAAAAATGTTCAAAATAGCTCATTTTCTGAGCTACGGAATAATAACTCTTTGTAGAGTTTTGAATATCCAGTTTTAAAGAAACTGTTTAAGTAGATATTTTTCAGATTTGAATAATTTGCAAGATGTATTTCTAAGATTTTATCTAAAAGGAAAAACTAGTGGAATTGCATAAGTTTCGCGTTTTCTACCTCGAAGAACACTTTGAAATCATGACTGAAAAAGCTGTTTAAGTCTTATGCGGAAAATTATTTTGCCATTTCGAATCGATATCGAAACAGAATTTCAAAACGCAGAAAAGCCTAAGCCAGAAAGTTCAAAAGCCAGTTTATCAGATAACAATGTTTAAGGTGTTCAAAATTTAATCAAATATAGTCATTAATATACCAAAAAGGCGATTTGTTCAGGCGAAATGTTCACCTTAATATTGATATTTTCTATTGCTTTCAATACTGTGTTAAATGAAATGCATGAAAACTACACATTTTGATACCTATTCAACTCATAGTAATTCTCATTACTAATGAGCTATGGATAAACATCTAAAGGTTTAAAAAGCAGTTAAAGGATTTATTGAATATTTACTCTACATTTTATAATAGGGTGAACATTTCGCCGGAACTGTTTGTCATGAAGATAAACTCTTAAAGCTTAATTCTGAGATGAGTCTAAATGAAATTCAATTGGCTTGTATTTATTGGAAAAACCAAATTTTACTTTTAATTTAATTCAAAAATTTTCATATATTATTCATAAAAGCAAGACATTCACAATATAAAGGTAAGCAATTTAGGTTGTACAGTACAGTAGGGAAGGTGGGCGCTTGCAATTGAACTCAATAGCAATTTTGGTAAGACTTATAATCTTTTAGAAAAGTCTTTATCAAAATTTGAATCAAATTAAAACTCATTGCTTATCATTGAGATAAATAATAAGTTTATGAATTTGTTTTTGTTTTATAAATAATCATATTTTTGTGTAAAGAAAACAAAATATCAATATTTAAATTGAATTATTGAAACAAATAACCAAATTATATTTTATTTATTATTATATTAAAAAAATTATGTTTTTGACATTCGATTAAGTTATTTATTTCAAAATTTCAATTTATATACTGATATTTTGTTTTCATTACACAAAAATATGATTATTTATAAAACAAAGACATTTTGAAATACTCATTACATATCTCATAGATAAGTAATGAGTTTTCAATCGATTCAAATTTTGATAAAGACTTTTCTTAAAGATTATAAGTCTTAGCAAAATTACTATTGAGTTCAATTGCAAGCTCCCACCTTCCCCACTGTACAATTAATTATTATATTGAATAAATGTTCAACACTTTTAAACACTATAATCTATCAAGCTTTTGACTTTTCTGAGTTTTGAAATTCTGCGTTTTTACATTTCAAAGTCTGCGTTTCACACCTCCTCATTGAAGATCATCTAAATTCTAGGGGAAAAATTTCCTTAGGCAGGAAAAAATCACTTCTTATATTGCCTTTTTTCTTGTATTGAGCTTCAAAGAACATATAATTGGTTTAGCATAAGTTGAATAAGTAATGTTAGGTTCAGACAAATATGCAATTCTGAGCTCTCTACGCTTTATAGTGATGAACGATTTATAAAATTAAGAGTTTACTGGAAAAAGAATTGCTCGCTTACGCGAGCGAAAAAATAAAGCCCGTTAAAATTTAGGCATATCCATAAATTACGTCTTTGAAATTTTTGACGTAATTTATGGAAATGACTTAGCTCTTGGCGCCTCTCAGGTCATGCTGGTTCTAATGATACCGGTCTCATGTCTGTATCATGTCCAGGAGCCGAGTCTATAGCCGGACAAAC
>JAQFXV010002033.1:0-11460 GCA_034694065.1 Camisia spinifer | reverse complement strand
TTTCGCATTAAGTTATTTCGTTGTTTGAATTCAAAATTCTTTTGAAGAACTATGAAATCTGTATGAAAACTAAATTTTCATGAAAAGCAAATTTAGCATTTTTCATAAAAATTGATACCTTAAAAGAGAATCATTAACATTTTGGATTCAATTAATAGCTCGAACACAAATTCTAAAATTCTTGAGCAATATTTTTATTATAATTCGGGTAGAGTTTTGTTTATAGCCCTCAGTCATAAAAGTAATCCTTTATACTCAATGGTCGAGCGGTTCGACTTCATCACAGTTACGGCTCTCGTATTTATCTTTGGTATTAATCAATAAATCATTCTTTGAGTGGATTAAAGATTTTAAAAAGCGAGTTGTTCTCAATTGAAGAAAGTCTTACACTCTTATTCTCGGGCTTTAATTCTGATTAACGGATACTTTCTTTGAGCACAAAATAATGCATTAAATAAACTGTTACTGTAGTTACACATGAAAAGCATTCACTTTCAAAGTTGCGATTATTTTGTAAAACATATGGAATGGAGAAAAAATCCTTTAAAAAATAGTTATAACTTAAAAAAGATAAGTTACAAATACCTGAAACAGGAGTTTTCAGTATAAACATAATTAATGTTTATTTATAATGAATGTATAATTAATTTTTGGAAAAAATTATATAATTGTTAAAAAACACCGGATTAGTAAATATATAATGAAAATCAAATTTGATTATTGATTATAACAGAGAATTATGATAATGATTAAGGAAAAAATATTCGAATCTTTTCCAAACATACAGGACTTGAAGAAATTTTTATTAAATTAATGTAAATAAATAATTGACACAAATGTAAAAACTTATAGATTAGAAAAACAAAGATATTGTGAAACTTAATATCGAGTGAAATGTTGAGAATAAGTGGTGAGAATTTTTAAAGAGATTTTGTCACAACTTTTGAGCGAACAATATTTGAAAATTGTTTTAGTTGAGAATCTCAGTCAAGAGTGAATTGTCTCGATTTTGAATAAATATGAGAGAGTTTATGGCATGAGAAGGCCTTTTATAAAAGCCCAAAAATGAGACAAAGCTTGTTGTTGTACTTGAGACTGAGATATAGACTGTCCCTCCAATTCCAATAGATCTCGCGGTAGCTTTGATTTCAGTGAAACCTGTAATTTCTGCCAAAATGTCTCCTTATTTTTGAATTCCGCGTTGAATTCAATAAAATCATTCGAAACCGCATAGAAATGAGCCAAAAGTCGCTTAATTAATAAATAAATTAACAAATTATGAGAATTTATACTTATTGGAAAAACTTATTAATCTAATTAAACTGTTTTAAAACTTGTTCTATTCATAAGTTGGTCTACAATAGGAGTGATTTTAAGGATATAGACCTAACTCTCAAATATTTATAACTGTAAAACCATTTTAATTAAGTTTAAGTCTAAAAACTAGAGAACATTCAATATTAATAAATTGAAATTGAATTCAATTATAATATGTAATGAAAGACAAATACAAGTTCAAAAACATTTGAATTCATTTTTGGGAAAAATAAAAGATAAATAATTGAAGGAAAAAAATATATTAAAAAATTAGATTAAGTTTATATAAACTATTCGTCGAACGAATGGTGGTCTTAATAACTAATTTTTATATTTATTTGAAATATAATTTCTTGATATTAGTTATTGAAAAGTCATGATAAGAAAGCTTTGAATGATATTTATTTATTATGGCCTAATATTGAATATAATATTGACTAAAAACGGTCCGAATATTTATTTAATATTTACTAAAAAAGGGTTCAAATATTGATTTATCCCCTGTTTTTCCTCAATTTCCTAATAAAGAAAGAGAAATAAGCAAAAAGTATAAAAGGTCATAAACTTTTTAGACTCGAATACTGAAATATATTGGTTAAAAAGTGGTGATATATTGATTTATAAGCCTTGATATATTGAAAATACAGGATTAAGGGATATATTTACTAACACTCTAAATATTGAATTATATTGATTTATAAAATTTGTCAAATCGGTCCTCAATATGTGATTCGTTTGCATACAAACTTTTAAACAGATATTAGCGACCGGCGAGATATTGGTTATATTTCAAATTCAATGCTCTAGTTATCAAATTCTTAAAGTTCTTTAAAATATAAAGAACAATACATTATATCCCATAACATAAAGCACTTCTATTGTAAACAAATTTGAGATCAATTTTCTTAAATAAGTCTAATTTCAATTTACAAAACAAGCAATGATTTCCTGTTGAATAAATTCTTTTTAGACAAACCGTTAGTTTTTAAAAACCTTCTATTCATGCAATGATTTAATACTCAATGTTTAAAATAATGAGTGAAATAAGAAATGAAATACCATTTCGAGCAGTAGGTCTTGAGTCAAAAATGAATCTCTTGATACAGTATAAGTCATTTGCATTGGTTTTCCATATTCATGAGGTTGATATTCGTTGGGAGGCATAACCCAATAGACCTGAAATGTAGCTGAAAGTCCATCATTGAATTCATAAAAAGGCGAACAAATGAGACCAACGCATGGCGTATACGATGAATCACTTTCACCCTTCATTGCTATTTGATATTCCATTTGACTCTCAATATCTTTAATAGTCGGCTGCGGAACAGCTTTCGGATGACTTTAGAAAGAATGGATTCAAAAACATTAGAATTAATAACTCATAAAAATATTAATAATTAATAAAACATATGAAATGGAAAGTGAACAGACCTGTGATACCAACCAATGAGATTCAAATGTCTTCTTTCTAATGCTTGTTTAATCTCTTCTTCGACAAGAGAAGCATTTTGTCTGTCCCTTAATTTGCTTCTAAGTGGGAATGCCTGTAAAATTGCCAAATTATGTGTCGCAATATCCCAATTGCCGGCTAAATATCCGACAACTTCTTCAGAAATGAGATGACAGTGAAAATCGATGAGAAGCAAAGCATTTGTTGAAATAGTTATAGTGAAGGGTTGAATACGATCTAAAGCACTAAATGGCGTACATTTAACCATAACATTCATATTCCTATCATTAGATCTGTTCCCGAGTTTATTATGTTCGACAACATTAACATCTTTAAGTGTTTTGTTTCCATATTTTTCTTCGTGAAAGGATTCGCGCGAAGAAATGGTTTCTTTACTGTTATGAGTATTGTTTCCATTGTTGAAATCGATTGGATTCAACTGAAAGTCAACGTCTGATTTTGCGGTTGCGATCTTTTTCTGTTTTCGATACCACCGAAGTTTATAAGAATCTAATCGTTTACCCAAATATCTGATTGTAGACCAGGCACTGCCCAACTTATTATCACAACTAATCATTTTTCTGCAGTGATTAACCCATGAACTCGGGCTCAAAAATATCTGTTTTGTCTCTTGTAATCGAATGGTTCCGTTCGGAAGAAGATCTGCCATAAACTTCGCGCCCTTTTAACAGATTATCAATAAATAAAGTTATTATAATATAATTAAGAGAATTATAATCTAATGATATAAACCATATATTCGATAGAAAGCGATCCATTTTTAGGTTCAAGAATACCATCATTTAATAATGTCTTTAGACTACACGGCGGACCAGACAATGGCTTACGACCCACATGTCCAACATTATTAACGTTAGACACACACTGATTATCACTATTAGTATCAGATATAACTAAATTATCTTCATTTGTTTCAATCTCTTCCTCATCTTCTTCAGGGTTTGTATCGTTTTCCGAATTCTCTAACTTTTGATCTATTCGTTCAAAACATTTATTAATAATATATCATAAATCAAATCAAAATAAACTTTTTAATTCTTTACCCATTTTTCTAAGTCTTGATTTTATTAATAATTAATTTTCGATTAAATATTTAATTTATTATCAATTTTATAACAATTTTTGTAACATTGAAATCAAATATTGATTATTATTATTAAAGCCTATTATCTGTTAGTTATATGTTTTGACACTTATTGTAAACTCTTTTTTGATTATCACAGAAAACATTTCAATAATAAAAAAGAAAAGTTTATGAAATGTTTTAATACATAAATAATGTTCTAAAATGTTTCAGTTTTTCACCAATTCTTCAATTTGTGCTTCAATTAAAAGCTATTCTTCAATAAAATGAAACATATTTTACGGCATTATATTCTCTAATCTTTTCTATTATTTATCGAAATCGAGAATTTTAAATATATTTAAATTTGATTTAAATAATAGCCGGTAGATATTTATTAATTGTTAATTATTAATAAAAGAAATGGATTTGACTCCTGATTACACTCGACTCGTGTCAGAACTTGAACGACAAGAATTACAATCAATGGGAGGAATGGCTTCACCACAAGTTTACGGACAATTACTCGCTATTTATTTACTCATTAATGATCTGTAAATAATTATTGATTATTATATTAACCATTATATCAATAGTTGTTTATTTAAACAATAAATCAATTCATTTCTTAATTTCATATTTAGTCCGAACGCAAAGCTCTTATGGAAAAGAATTCCTTTGAATATAAAGACAGAAAACAGTGAATTGTCTGCCATTTGGGAAATCGGACAAAAACTATGGAATAGAGAATTGTCTTCTATTTATTCATTACTTAAAGACAATCAATGGCCGAATCATCTTAAAAATGTCATTAAATGTATTGGAGGTTAATATAAATCGAAATCATTTGAGTAATAGTTTATTAATAAATTTGAATATAATTTAATAACAGAAACGACTCGTAAAAGAGCTCTTAATTTGATATCAAAAGGTTTCGCATCAATCAGTTTGGATGAGGTCTCAAATTATATCGGATTATCAGAAGAGGAAACCATTGAAACGATACGTAGTTTGGACTGGAATTTAGACTTTGAGAATAGATTTGTTAGACCTTCAAAACCATCGAATAATATCGAAGAAATATCTTCGAGTGAAGAACAATTGGGAAAATTAACTGAATATGTAGTCTTTCTTGAAAATTAATTACAATAATATTTCGATTCCAATTCTATTTATAAGTCAAAACTAATCTCATATTTTGTAATCAATATTATATTCAAATTTGATTTAATGTTTCATTAAAAATGCGTATAATTTCTATACTCAAGTGTTTTCTAAATAACCCCAAAATCGCTCACAGAATCTTAGCATCAATTTTCAAGTTTTCATCATTTGAGTCAAAACTAGACCAAAGATGATTGAAATGTCTATTTTTGTTTGGCTGAAAAATTTTTATTAGCCAAACAAAAATAGACATTTCAATCGTTTTTGGTCTAGCTTTGGCTCAAATAGTGAAAGCTTGAAAATTTGATTGGAAAAAATGAAGAGCAAATGCCAATTAAGAGACAAAAACCGTTCGAGACATTTATAAAAACGAATAAATACAAAATATTCAAATTAATAATAATATTAATATCAAACTTAAAACTTATCTCATATTAAGTACACTCGATTCCAATAATATGTGTGTTGATCCCGGATTAATCAGTGATAACTTTGGGAGCAAACTAAGGGTGACATATATAATAATAATATGCTTTTATTGCAAAACTATTGAAAATCCTGACAAATTGTATGATAAACAAGTCAAACCTTAAAAGTTTATATTTTTCAACTCTATTTGGTCAGTAAATGTGCATTCAAACTATTAGTCTGCATATAAAACAAATAATTACTACTCCAGCCCTACAAACTTTGCTTCTCACGCATCATTATGAGATGAGATGCTTACATATATTATTGGAATCGAGTGTACAAATTAAATCTTTATTTAAAGATTTTTCATTAACTTTACTAAAGTTTCAAACTTTTTCAGTTATTCTCCTTAAAGATCATGTAAAAGATCAACAAAATGAGTTTTTATTTAATACAAATGTTTCAACTATTACTTAAATATCATTCAAATAATAAAATAATGAAGTTTTCAAACAAAATTTTCTCTAAAAATTCAGACTTTTGAGATTTTTGGCATTTACAAAATATTATTGATTTGAAAGCCTTCACAGCTCGTGAATTAATGCTTCGATTAATGTCTGTTTAACATCAATTTTGTGTAAAAATACAAATAAATAAATTAGATATGTATTCAATTTTGCAAAAATGAAACAAATACTGTATACGATAAAAAGGCGATGTATGAAATCGAAGATAAGTTATTATCTATTTTTGAACTTTTTATATAATCCAAAGGATGTTCTGAAATGTGAAATTCGCTGTAATCAGTGGCTAATCATAGTTGAAAATAAGATAAACTTAAATACCACTACACTTTGCAGAAGAAAGATGAACAGCAGTACGAGTTAAGGCTTCGACAGTGATTTGAAGAAATCTCAAATTATCTTCATTTATATGACTCGTATTATCACATGGCATGTGATAACAAGATCTCATATAACCCCTAAACGGTCCTAAAAATACGAAAATAATGTTGAAAGAAAGCAGTTATTATATTAAGATATCTTAATATCTTAATAATAATACCGGTATCTGTTAGGAGAACAGCATTAAGAGTTTCATTATATAGAGTGGTGTTTGGATACCAAAACATTATGTGATCACTTCTTAGCAAATTTGCGTGATTTGAAAGTGTATTGAAATCGGGTATTTTCGCACTCAATGAAACACTTAATTCACTTAATTTATAGATAGTTTGTCTCGATATTGAAGACCACGAATTGCTTATATGATGTGCTAGTTTTGAATCAATATTATTTCTAGATATTAAAGCGAGAAAGTCTCCAACAAATCCATTAACTTTAATTTGTTGACTCCATTTAGGAATAGCCTATTATTATAGTAAACAATAATCATTTGCAGTTTGAATGTAAGAAAATAGACTTACTATCAAACTGTAATTTTTCAAAAATTAAAGTAGTTTTCAAAGTAATTCAACCGAAAGAGTTCTCATAATAGTATAGCTTAAAAGTGAGGTTTTCTTTATAAATCCATAAATCATCATAACTAGCATTAATGCTCTAAAATAGCTTTGAAATGAAAAGTTGAAAATTTATTTGAGCTGAAAATTTGATTTTTAAAATTGCTTCAAAGATTGGATTTGTTTCAACTCTTTGAAATTGAATTTCTTGGATTCTCTATAATTCTATTTTATTAAAGTTCTTACTTTGTGTATATCGTAAGGTATATCTTGAGAACCAGAAGTTTTATTAAAGTTCAAAATAGTATCTAAAATAATAGCTCCTTCGAAATGGCATTTGTTGGTTAGAAGTTCATCAATTAATATCTCTTCAACAAATAATTTACTTCCTAAACCTCCCTAATGATAGAAATATGAAATAATCATCATTACAATCATTAAATTCAATAATACTGATCAATTACATATTCTTCTAAATCGAAGGCAACGAACATAAGTGTGTATAAAAGTTGGCAGTTATGGCTATCTATTAATCTGATGATTTCCAAGAGAGCACTCATACCCGAACCGTTATCATTGACACCACTAGTATTTGCGACCGAATCATAATGTGCTGCAGAATAAAATAGTTGCTACAAATGATCAAATAGAGATCGAATTCATACCTCCTATTAAAAGAATCCTATCTTTATCACTAGACCTATATTTTCCGGGACGTATTCCTATAATGTTTAAACCTTCTAATTCTGGAAATTCCTGAACAATTCCCAAAACTAATCAATTTAATGTTTATAGAATTTTCTATAACTTATTTACTCACTGTTATAAACTTATGTGTAAAAGTCTGCATATTATTCATTTTGAAGGCATTAATAATATGATGTTGAATATCAATTTTTGTTGATAAACTATTGCGAGCGTAAGAAAATAAATATTCCATATTTAACTTCAATTTGTTTATATCAGCGATCGGTGAAATCAAACCATAAGAGTTTGACAGAGCGTCAAGTTTTGCCGATAATCCCTGAACGTCACTCTTTTCTCTCATAATTGCTGACGCATTTTCAGCTTTCACTTCAATTTTAGATATCGGTATTTCAGCAAAGTTTTCAGGAAAATCTTTCATATCAAACAGCTTCAACTGATTGATTGAATCGACATGAGATCGAGCTTTTCTATTAGTAGTCAAGTAATTGTTAAACTTGGATGAGAGTAAACTCAAACTCTCATTTAAAACTTCACTTTGTATGAAACGGAAAATCACACAAATATATAAATAATTAATAAAATCAAATGTTTGCATTTTGAAAGTGCAGTCTGTTTTGAATTTAAAACTAAATAAGTATAGAAATGGTTAGTTAGCAAAGAGTCACATATAATTGTCCTAAAAATGATGAGTTATTCAAGTGCCCTAAAAATATTTTCAAACTTGTTATATAACTTAATCACAATGCAGTCGAAATAATTTAGAATACAATATGACAAAAAATATATGTTTAGTGACATTCTATTCAAATTTCACGGATCTTCATATCCGTATCAAAATCAGGTCAATTAAATGATTCAACTTTTAGAGTAATAAACTTTTTTGAAGATCTAACAGATCGTAAATATAACTTTTGGATAAGTTTGAGCTTCAAATAGATGTGAAGTGGGCTTCACTGCATAAATAATCTCAAATGAATATACTCTTCAAATTAATTGATTTATTTTCCAATTTTGAAATCTAGTCACGTTCATAATGAACAACTCAATTATTAGTACTTTTATTATTATTATTATTTCTTAGAATGTATACAAACTTAAGTGTTTAGAGCGTAAAAACTTTATGCCGGCATTAATCATAAGAATCATTGGCTATAATTTCGAATTGTTTAAATCAATATGCATTCAATTTATTAAGAAAATAACTATTAATGATATTTTGTTTTATAACAGAATTTTATTGACACATAAATTAGATTTTGAAAGACATCAATTAAATTACACTAATTATTGGAAATTTATTCATGCAATAAATTGTTAGAAATCAGATCTATTGCTGACAATGAATACTTCAGATATAATTAAAAAGCTTTCAGAATAAAAAATTTTTTACTGTTTTATTCGATGCGCTACTGATTGTTGTTAAATGTGTTCTGATTTACATTTTGTGTCAATTGAAATGCTTGAAAAGGATCCAACATATATGACCATAAATACTTGTTTTTGTTGACCCATTCATTATAAAATTGGGGAAATTTTCGGGCGGATACACTTGAAATCGGGGGGAATAAGGCTTCGGCCCATTGATTGAGTCCACTTTGGATTAAATTAGCTGAAGAACTATTCACATTATAGCAATTATTTTCAAAAGTATTTTGATTATCACTATTCAAGTAATGACTCTCTGTTTCATTACAATAGTATTGCGTTTCATTACAATCATATAAATCTTCTTTCAATGAACTAAAGTTATTGTTTTCAAAATTAGTTGCAGACATAGAAGGACTCGATTTCTGACTTTCTTCTGAATTCAAACTGATTTCATCGCATTTCTTAATAATTCCTAATTTGATAGACTCTGTCTTCAGTCGTAAATTAGAGTCATTTGAATTTATTGAACATTTATCACTAAAAACATCTTCAATACTATCACAGTCTGTTTCTGATCGTATTGTATCTATATTTTGACCATTTGTTTGGCCAAAAGTCAATTTTTGGTCCATTTCTTTCGATTTCTTAATCAAATTATAATCATTCACAATATCATTAAATGAAATTAATTTACTTGAAGTTTCATTTGAGAGATCGTTTGGATGAGAAAATCTATCCCAAGGATTGGATTCCGTTTCATCGATTGATTCATTATTTTGTGAAACTTCATGATTTGCATTATGAGAGAAACACTCAAATCCCTGAACACTATTCCATAGATTTTCAGGAATTGGTTGTGAAAGTTCTTCCACTTCAAGCTTACAGTCTTTTATTATTTTCTGTAAGAGCTCTAACTCACGGCCATTATTGGCAATAGTGATAGCTATACCTCGAGAACCTTCAATTGATTGAACAAAAATTAATTTATAATTAAAATTGGTTTTATTGCTGATAAATAGATAATTGAATTGTAAAACAAACCGAATCTTCCGGCGCGACCTATTCTATGAAGATATGTTTCGGCATCAAAGGGCACATCCATATTGATCACTAAATTAATATTTTCGACATCTATTCCACGAGCTGTCAAATCAGTTGAGACTAAAATACGACACTTGTATTTCTTTAATTTAGACAATGCTTTGAGTCTTTCTAATTGACATTTTTCAGCACTTATATAAGTTGTCGGCCAATCGTTTGCATTCAATTTGTCGCAAAGCATTCGTGCCCTTTAAATACAATTGTCAAACAATTAATAATTTTAAAATTATATAATAAATAATAAATCAAATGAATGAATGAATACCTCGTTTGATAATTAGAAAATACGAGACACTGAGAAAATGGAATCTTTTTCAAAATTTCAATCAAAGGCTCGATTTTATTATCAAAATTAATATGATTTAAATGATGAAATTGAGTGATTCTATAGTATTGTTGAACACCAATTAGTGCCGGATTATCAGCATTAAGTCGAACGAAAGCGGGAGTTCTCATATATTTGGATAGAAATAGTGCCAAATCTGTATTCATAGTCGCACTGCAGGCTATCATCTGTTTATTTTGTGGTAAACTTTCATAAATTTGATCGATTTGTTTCTTAAAATTATTGTCTAAGAGTTTATCGCATTCGTCAAAAACTAATAAACGAATTGAATTAGTTTTTAATAAATTTAATTCAATTAATTGTTTGATTCTTCCAGGAGTTCCGATCACTATTTGACTCATCAATAACTTATCTCTATCTTCTTTTACTTTAGTTCCGCCGATCACTGAACAACACTTAATAAGTGGTGATTCAGATGATAACGCATTCACCACTTCTTCTATTTGAACCGCTATTTCACGCGTTGGACTTATTATTAAGACTTGCGTTGCTTTTGATTCAATCATTTCTAAAGCGATTACAACAAAAACGCATGTCTTTCCTGTTCCTGATTTTGATTGAACGATAAGATCGAGACCACATCTGCCTAAAGGTATTGCTTGTAATTGAATAAGTGATGGTCTCATAAAACCACTTCTTTTTAGTCCTAAAAATACGTTTGGCTTTAAATTAAGTGAACTGAATGTCACATCACTTTCTTCTTTATTATCTTCTATTGAAATACGAATGTCTTCTGAACGCCATTTATTATCTTCTAAATTATGCGCTATTTTTGATGACATTTTTAAATAAACTTTTAATTTCAATCTTATTAATCATTTATTACTTATGTATCAAAAGTTTGTGACAATAATTGCATCAAATGTTATGATTGTAATAGTATTTAATTAATTATAAACCAGATGTCACTCTATTTATAAACAAATCGATATTAAACTCTTCTAAAACATTAAAGTAAATTAATTCAGTTGTCCCCAGAGTTAAGCATTGGATCACTAATTATTTAGACTATAGGAATAGCTCAAGGCTTTAATTTTTCATCAAGCTCAGTT
>JAQFXV010002032.1:0-11462 GCA_034694065.1 Camisia spinifer | reverse complement strand
TCTTTCACTGCATTGCCATTTAAATGAAACGGACAATAGTTCCGCACAATACATGTGGGTTTGTCTCTCACTCTCTCACTCTCTCCCCTCTCCTCTCAATCTATTCCAAGTCATTGTTAGCGTTGTTGCCATTATTGGCAAAACGAGTGAAAATAGGCAGTCGAGGAAGACTTTTTGTGACATCGAGAGGGGAACTGCAGGTTGGAATCGGACTGAGACTACTCTGTTCTAATTTCAATGCTTCCACATCTGATGCTATGCTATCAACTGGTGATTGAGGAGCCATAGGGTATGACACAGGTGTCACTTTAGATGGTTGTGGAGGTGGTGTTGTCGTTGTTGTTGCCATACCTTGTGTTGCCTCATGTGTTGACCGAATCATATGATGTTCGAGTTTGTTATTATTAGATGAAGTCGTAAATTGATTTGTATATATTGTGGTCACGACTGTCTGTTGATTGTCATTAATGTCTGCGTTCATATTTGTTGCTAATGGAAAGGCTGGACATAAAGTTGGTTGCGATCCACCAAACGTTGAAAGTCCTGTACTCTTATTATGTTGAGTCGAGACAAGTGATGCAAAATCGGGCGAAAA
Organism: Camisia spinifer; assembly: GCA_034694065.1. Classification (NCBI taxonomy): domain Eukaryota; kingdom Metazoa; phylum Arthropoda; class Arachnida; order Sarcoptiformes; family Camisiidae; genus Camisia; species Camisia spinifer. The sequence continues at coordinate 10,867 of JAQFXV010002032.1, read as the reverse complement.
CGAGAATGCGTTGTTTGCACACGAGTTCATTCCATGATTTGAAGGCGAAGCAAACGGATTGAACGGATCTTCAGTGAAGAAACTGTTAAGCGATGTCGGACTTCCACTTTGACTGCTTGGCGGTGAGATCTCTCCCGAAGAGCCGAGACTATAACTACCAATTGAAAGCGCTTTTGGACGCAAAGGATGGGAACTATTGTTGGAATGATAGGTTTGACCGAAACCATTGCTTGTCATAGAATTGTTGCCATTCATACTCATATTCATATTGATATTTGCGTTATTCATCATATGTTCGCGAGTTTGTGAACCATTGTTTGTCATACCATTACATCCATTACTACCATCAGGACTATTGCTTCCATTGCCGGACAGATTGTTTAACATACTTTTCTTGGATTCTTCACTATTATGTATGAAATGACAACGCGGTCCATAAGGACAGAAACCAGTGGAGTGAAAACTCTTACAATTTTCAGTCTTAAACTTAGGATGTCTTGTGATAACTCTAAGTTCATGTCCACCGTGTGCAAATTGACACTTATCACCGTATTTACACGTTCCCACTTCTCCAAAACTACGACATAATTCCGTTTTATAACGTGAAGACATTGGACCCACTGTTGTCGTTGAGTTTAGTCGAACCAATTGCGCACTCTTTTCCGCCGGTTCACTATAACTCCGGTCTAATTTCTTATGCTCTTTATTATTGTTTCCATTCATAATATTATTATTGTTGTTGTTATTATTATTGCTAAGAGAACAGGTCTGAGAACCTGTTGATAAGCCTCTAATGAGAGCCACCGATGGCTGAGTATTGGCATTATTGGAGACACCGATCGGACTCTTGGGATGCATTACTGGCACTGTTATGTTCGATGACTGCAATCTATGCGATGAATGGGTTAAGTTTATGGGAACACTTGCAGTACTGGTCACAACACGACGAGTTATTACATTTACATTATTATTATTCAAATTAATATTAATATTATTATTATTGGTTAAGTTATTGTTATTATTATTACTGTTTTGTTGCACTGAATTGTAAACAGAGGCCAGACTTGGCTTTCTATCGACTTGTGTCGCAAAACTGTTTTTCGAGTTTTGCAGAGCTGTTGATGCGCTTGTGTTTGACTATAAAAGAAATTATAATAATGATAATAAGAGCTAAAAAAGTTGCACATAAGATACAAGCATTGGTACACATGAGTGAGAATCTATGACAGCCTCAATCCCTCTTAGCCTACATACGGAACTAGACTTCTTGGCTAAACAATCTTGTGTGCCGTGACCTAAACTACCTTTATATACATTCATACCATAGTATACTGTCTAATATATACTCTATAACACTCAATATCAATACTATTCAATCATATATTACACCAAAACTATTCAATACATTTTCCAATTTATACTATTCATAGCTCAGTATATTCTCTACTTCTCATCTTTTTTCTCTATTCTCTGTTTCCAATTTTTTAACAAAAACAACCGTTGAATCAAATGTTGTCTATAAGTAATAGCCAATGGTTTGACACCTGCTCTCATATTTATGCCATCGGACACCTCAATAACATCATAACCTATTTATTTATCAGTTTTTTCGCTCTTTTTCCAATTATAAAAATCAGTTTTAATTGACTCAATTTTTTCATAAAACTCATCATAAACTTGATCATCAAATCTTCAATTTGAGAATCTATTAATAGTTAATTAACTCCAAAAACAAATTCATTTGACTTCAAAAATCATTTCAGCCTTAAATAAGTTGTTTGTCTTCTGATATATCATCAAATTTATGACTAAATACAGAATTATTTAATGATAATAATGGTTAAAGTCTTACCCGATAAGAGCAATGATCACCAAAATCATAGAATGAGACCAAAGCTGTTGACATTTTGAGTTAATTATACATCAATTATATATATTATTTATATATAAATTAGAAGAAGAGATGAATACAAATATATCAATATTTAAAGCAATGCTTAAAGTACTAAATAATAAACATAAGTATTAAACGACTAAAGACTATAAACACAAAACACACTAAACTTTTATAAAGCAAACTCTATGTGTTTCTCTTTCGGTTACTAAAGTTGAAATACAATTGCGGACAGAAATTGTTCTACACTTTGAATATTCTTATACGTCATTAACGTTATATGTGTTGTGACGTCAACTCAATCATCAATTGGGAGGGCTTCTAAAGCCAACCTTCGCTTTTCTAATGAAACACGTGCTCAATAAATTGGGAACACATTATCGTTTACCCCTCTTTTGCCCCCAACCAGACATTGCATGACTGCCCCCTTCTTTCCCTTCACTTATAAGCTAACTATACATAAAGCTAGAGTTGCATCACTTCTATTCAATTCAATTCAAGCTTCAGTTGAATCACAAAAATACTAATTCATAATATTATTGCATTCACAGGTATTATCACTGTATATATGTTTGGCAAACCTTAAAACAAATCATTATTTTTTCAAACTTTAAAGCTTTGAAATTAATTTCTCGGAAAAAACAATTCCTTAACAAATCTCTTTATTTGAAATCAAATTTAAACCCTTTAATGCTTATTATTCTTCTAGTGTTTTATTTTTTAAAAGCCAACTATTTTTATAAATGAATTTTTAGATTTGTTTTATAATTAACTCCATATTTAAAATATTCCCAACTTTTGCCGCACTTTTAAAAGTATTTTTATGAGTTGGGCCTCATATCTAAAGAACTTGTGAAAAATGAAACCGTTGAAGACTTTTAGCTTAAACTTGAATATATGGCTGGTTGTGATGGCATTGATGACCACTTTTAGTTAAGCACTACTTTGGCGCTCAACTCATATGCTATTTCTTATACAGCAGTTGTATTACTATTACTTTAATGTTCGCTTTCAAAATCAAATCCAGATTTGTTTGCATTTAAATTGCTTTGAAGGCTACACTTTATTATGTGTAAACCCTATTTTCATACTCTGTTCAAATTAATACAAATATTTACAAACTTAATTCACTACTTTTAAGACCAGTTTTAAACCTAATTTTCATTCAAACTTCTTATTCAAGAGTTCGTTAACTATGAATCAAAATATTCATCAAACCATTAATGGATTAAATGATTTATTAGTTCATAATGAATATTTTGATCCATAGTAAACGAACTCCTCATTAAGAAGTTTGAATGAATATTAACTTTAACTAACATTGTTTCTTAAGAAATGGTTATTCGTAAAGTTATAGTCTCTTTAATAATTGAGTTTTCATTCTGTTTAAAACTGGTCTTAAAACTATTCAATTAAGTTTTAGTTTCTAAATATTTCTATTAATTTGATGGGATAATAGGGTTTACACATTTCGACATAATCAAGTGATCTCGTTTCGAAGGCTTTGAATAGCTACACTTCGTTATGTCGACTTTCAAAATGTCGAATTTTATAATGTCGAATTTCAAATCCCATTTTTAATCCCCTGATTCTCTGATTGTAAAAATTATTACCCCATTTTTTAAAATTCAAAATACTCTCAAACTATAAAAGTTTTGAATCATTTATAAAGTAGAATGAATTCATATTTTATTTTTGTAATTTTTAAACATTCATGAAAGAAAACTTATTTGAAAGTGAGAATGAAATGTACTGAAATGAGAAACAGGATTTTATTATCACTCTATCTATAAGCTATAGTACAGACTCTAAGGATTACTTAAGTTAATGATTTCTAAGAAATCTCAAAACTTGTATTACTTGAATCTCAATTGATTTTATTATATCTTCAAATAAATTATTAAAAACTTTTATAGTTTGAGAGTATTTTGAAAAATGGGATAATTTTCACAATCAGAGAATCAGGGGATAAAAACAGGGATTCGACATTTTGAAATTCGACATTATAAAATTCGACATTTTGAAAATCGACATAACGAAGTGCTCCCCTTTGAATTCGAGTCAATAAGTATTAGCGGATCAACAAATTCTTGAAATCATTTCAAATTCAGTAAAGGATTCTTTTCTAATTCTTTACTAATATTATGAATAGAAAGTAATTTTGAATTATTTTCAAAGTTTTAAAGCATATAAACTTCATATTATTGATTAAATACAAAGACTGTTTAAATAATAACTTATTTGAATCTAACCGTGAAAAACAATTCATGTTTATCGCTAAAAATTGAAAGAAAGTTAATAAACTCTTAATCACGAAGTTATGCAAACAATAGCAAAGTTCGTCCGACTACTAAATAATAAATTCACTGATAAAGCGACATAAGCGGAAAATTATTAAAAATTCAGCAAAATATCATTTTCAAAAAGTTTAACCAATTCTTTATCAAAAATCATTGCTCTCAAGGCATCCATTAATAACGTTACACAGTTAGGGGGTTGGGTTGGTTTGACTCTCGACCTAATTGTATATTAACAATGGGGTAAATATTGATGACATGTTTTGATTTTTACAAATTGGTGAACAAGACTAATATTGTATATTAATAGAAGAAAGTAAAGTTATACATAAAAGTTTTTATTGTCTTTACCAACAAAAGTATGAGATGAGAGGGGTTTTTGATGAGATTTGTGCATATCGTAATTAGTCGGTAACATTAGGGTTTATCAATTTATTGATAAATAGATTGCTAATCAAATTATTTTACAATTAATCAGACTATTAAAAAAGCCGAATAATGCAAAAGTCGGTCGCTTTAACAATATCAATGAGTTTCAAAGTGCACAAAATAACTATATTCTGCGTTTCGATAAAATATTTATAGATATTATGTTTAAAAGCATCTCCAAATACAATCCAAACTAAGTTCTAGTACAGTATACTCTGTATTGAGTGAAGTTTTTCAGCCGCCAAACATTAGCTATAAATGGAAACACAGACAGACTATTGTAATTCAGTAATAATGAAGTAACAAAACATTTTATGCAGAGGTAATGACAATAAATATACAATAATTGCGCGTTTCTTTCGTGTTTTTCTATTACTTTCATTGGAAAGCAGTTTAAATCTTTAAATCTCTTGCAGCGAAAACAAGTTGTATTTTTAGTTTAATATTTAAAAAAAAGTTTAAATGGCTTAAGGGTCTGGTCATCCTTGGACTGAAGGCTTTGAAAAGACAAACGGGAATAATTATTACAGTATCACAGGTGTAACGAAGTGGGATGCGCTCAACTATGAGTTAGTACTAGAGAGGGCTTACTCTTGCTTTGATTAACATTGAAAACTACTGGTGAAGCCTTATAAATATGTAAAGAATATAAACAATTTTTTATCTTGCAATTTAGTTAGTGTGCAAACTGAATACTCGATTAGAGACTGCCAATAATTTGATATCTTGTTACTATGCGCTCATTAAGATATTGTGCCCAATCAACACATACTTGCCTAAAATAAACTTAATTAAATTATATTCATATTGAGAAATTTATTTTTCAAAATTCCACGATATGGAACATTTTTTTCCTTAAAGACAATTTTTTTCGATAACTTTCCCTTAAAATTGCGGTCTTTATAACTTTCTAGTTATTAATTATTGGAATTCATTCTATAGTAATTTATTCGATAATCATCATCAATGAGGAAAGTTTTTGATTCAATATATTTTCAACATTTATGTTTATTGGTCTTGTTTTTATGAAAGCAAATTAGAGATAAATACAGATATGTTTAGTAAAGTAGATCACAAGTAGATTAATAAATATAATTTGAAGTATATATTATGAAACAACTAATATAACGAATCATTAATTATATAAGTTTAATAAAATTGAAAGATTGTGCAAAAATCTTGATAATTCAATTAAACAAGAAAAATAAAAAACAAAGATAAAAGATTAATAAGTTAAACATAACATGAAGAAAGAGGTACTGAATAATTATCGATTGCGACACTTGAAAACAACTTTCATCAAAAAGAGTTTTATCAAAAGAATTCATTGCGTTTAATATTTTCTCCAATCAATGCAAATGATAGATAACATTCAGCTATTTAACCATTACTACAAAATTTATTACGTATGCATTCAATTGAATACTAGAGAGAAAAAGAGTAATGAAAAAAATATTTTTCAGGCCCTGAAGGAGTGATGGTTTTCCTTGAGCTGAAAATTCATGAAAGCGTATCCATCTGTCAAAGACAAGTTCATTATGCGTAAGAAGAGATTGTTTTGATTACGGTTTATTTTTTACCGTTTTTGTGTAACAGTTAAATACTATACTCATATGATTAAGCAAACTATGGTTTACCGAAAATACCACGAATGGATGACTTCACAATTTTCAGTATATATTCATTTTTTCTTTCAACAACCTTGACATCCAACTACCCGGATATATGGGCCATGACTAACATGATTTGTCCTACTTTTAATTACTTAAATCAAATATAGCACCACTAATCAGTCATCCTGTTTGGTCCTCAACTCCTACAATTCTTCTATTTCTCAGCTCTAATAATGTGTTCGTTTCTATGAAAGCTTGCATTTGAATATAACAGTTCATGTCATGAACATTAAACTTGAGAGTATTTCAAACAAGTAAATATGTTATGTGTTTTGCGCGCTCTCTACTTATAAAACTGCTCACAAACAACACTAAAAAACATTTTCTTTCTTCTAATGTAGAAATGAGTTCGACCTAATTTTCAGTCAATAAGAATATGCTGTATGAATTGGTACCGCAGTTAAATGTCTTTCACCTTGAATGCTATGTAAATGCTAATAAGAATCGAGTGCAAGTTGAACGCCCCGATTGTTTGACTGGCAAATTTGAACCAAAGGTCAAAGATCACCATTTTATTTATCTTCAAGTTTTACTTCCATTCATTTTCAATCTTTTCTTAATCAAAATTTTGATCAAGAAGTAGCAAAAAATATTTAGAAACTGGCATTAATTTGAAAGCCATCCTTCGCTTTCAAGTATTGAAGATTATTCTTGTCTTAAAATTGAAGTCCAAAGAATGGTTTATTTTGAAATCATTGTTTTCCTTTTGATTCCTAGCATTGATTTCGATCAGTTGAAAGCCTTTGAGATTATAAATGACCCTTTTTGGGAGTCCATTCCAAATAACTAAAATCAACACAGACTAAAACCATCGGCGACTACTGTGAGGGTAATATCTTTGAAGTAATTCAGTTTTATTATTCAGTAAATTTATTTAAACTTTGATAATTGTTCGGATATTATTGCTTATAATCAAATCTTTGAAATTATTTTGAGGCGATATATTTTCAAGTGTACGAGTTTTATAAATGTTTTAATTCATGTTTTAATAAATTTCCCACTCGTGTGAAGGAAAGTCAGATCAATTTTGAGGTTGCTTTTTATTAATGCAGTAATCAATATGTCCTTTTAATTTGTTATCTATTTATGTCGTTATTCGAAGAATTAATACATATATAATTATTATTGAAATTTGATTAATTGAGTGTTCAAACCATTACCAGTACTTAATTAGAAGACTTTTTGTGAGTTTTATGCATAAGTGATTATAGCTTCTGAATAAGTTGAATAATGCATAAATTAATTTCAATTCAATTGAGTGAAAGTTGAAAAGATATTTCTGTTGTATTGAGAGTTAGAGAATACATATAATTATGCGAAAGTGCTTTCATGCGATATTTGGTTTCCACATCCATTTCCGTATATTGAGGATAACATGCCCCTGAACTCGGATATCCTAAATGCATGTTCTGTTAAATTACTGTATGAAATAACTATATGTAAAGCGAAGCTTTTCATCAATATTGTTATTTAAGATAGTAATGTATTCAGAATGAATTTTTCAAAATGTCAAATAAAAACATTACTTTCTTGCTTTTGAAGTATAATTTAGTTTATTGGTAGCCATAAAGAAGATGTGAAAGAATAGTAAAATTTTTCGTGTATGAGTAAAATGTCCGCGAATTTACACAAATTAACAGAAGCATTGCATTTACAATAAGATAATAAGTTCTTTTGGCCATTTTCCAGAATACGGAACATTGGACTCAATTTGAAAACTAACTTATATTACTATATCAGTCATCAAAGAGCTCATGTTCTGTACTCTGCACTCAATATTTCGGTAGTATTAGTTGAACATAAGTGTTGGTCCAATCGGTGTCCTTTTGATAGCCTCCCCCTCTCATTGCATTGTAAAAGTGCCGTGCTTTGGATGGACACATCTTCGCGGAGCCCTCTCCACAACATTAGAAGCATTGAGTGAACTAAACCCTACTTCTAGAATGTGCATCAGGTCGTATCGTCGTGGGAAAGTGGCAAAACTGCCAGACAGATGTTTTACTCTATGGATACAATTAAACCTGCTTAATGGCAAAACATTATTTTTATTATATTCACCCAACATTTGTCTAATTTATTTCAGAAACTTTTCTAAATTAACTTTCCTTTTTGCACTATTTTTTATTCAATTATCTCTTTTAGTGCATAATACAATCATAAGTTATTAACTTTATTTGTTTAGACTGTATGAATACATTTTATTTTTACGGTAGTGTAGGAATAGAGCATGAATATAGTGCAGCTCAGCTGACCTCATCATATCATACCATATTTTATGAATACAAACTTTAAAAACAAGATAGCATTGAATGCATTTTTAAATCTCCAAACGTATTATGCAATGCAAAATTTTATTTATATCAGAACAATTCTTCCATGAATGAAAAGTTTTAGCCTTATTTAGTTTTTGCATCTCATTCAGCTTTGAGTTAGTTTTTCCTCAATGCAAAAAAACTTTCGCTAATTTTTATGCAGAATTAGTTTAAAAATTCCCAGAGATGTGAAAAGGAAATTATTGGTTGCACTTTAGAGCATATATGCAATGACATAATATCTCATGATATAATATATTAATAGATTCAAACTTGCAATATGTGCTGCAATAATAACCATTGATATTGTTTGATTTAAAGAGAGGGAACTCAAGCCCTAAATTCAAAGCGTTAGTCAGCATAATGTTTAGGCACAATACCGAAAAAGATGGGCATAAAAAAGTGGGGGAAGAATAGTGCTAAAAGTGCTAATCTTTATTGCAGTGGTGTGTTTGAAACGGAGAGAAATAAAACCACTGCATAGAATGGAATGGCTTCAAAGTTTAACTGTCAGCGATCTTAAATTTCAAGCCATGCACAACAAACTGTGTGTTTCATATTTATGGCGAGAGAAAATTTTTTAAAGGCCGTCATTCTATAAATTTCTCGGAATCATTCTTTCTCGAGAGGGAAGAAAAATAGGAACACATAACAAGTGGCAGTTGATAAAAGACATATAAAAATGCCAATTGAATTTGAATGAGAGTTAAAGCAGACCAAATTATTAGACACACATATAAAGCTGGGTCTCTTTCTCTAATCAATCAATTATATTTAATTGCTTCTCTTGAATGGTGATTCGTCGCTTCCTGGATTCATATCACTACACACTCACTTTACATCCTTTTACCATAATATTTATAAAGTGCTATATTGTGATCTACCGTTTCATTTATATATCAGTATTGTTTCGCTTTCAAAATTTCCTTCTTATTTATTTTTTTAAAAACATTTCCATTTTTTATTTCTTTTGCATTTGATCTCAATTTTCACTATAACTTCTTCACTTTCAATAAGTTTTGAGTGATTTTCAATTTACTTTTGCTTTTAAAAATGTTATGGAGAAAATTCGTAAACAATTGCCATTTCAATATGTTCAAGAATTCTCATTATTTAAATTAAAGGTTTTCAGTTGAAAAATCAATATTAAGATATTTTATTCATATGCTGTAAAATATGAAGCTCTTTATGAGAAAGCTGACTGATGATAGTTTGGCTTATAGTTTAGGTTTATGAAAAAAAAACTATAATCTCAATGAAGATAATTTAATATTAATAGTTTTTAGCTTTTATCGAAAAAATAATCTCATTTCTCGAAGTTTGAGATAAAGCTCAAGAACTATAATTGAATGAATCGAAGCTTTGCAATAACAACATGAAGTAATTTTCTCATTTTTAATTATAGAATCAAAGTTTGATAAGATATGATAAATTTGAAGGCAATCAAAACACTTATCCTCAATTAATCACAAAAATCCAATGCCTCAATCATAAATTTATCATAAAAGTTTGATTTGAAAGAAAAATTTTCGCTTAATCTTATTTTCGAGTTATTGAAAATTAAATTTTTACAAAACTTATGGCCATTCTGAGGTCAAGTACTCAATAGAACTGTTCAAGACTTATTTTTAAACGAGAGATGATGATGGTTAAATCTCATTAAAACATTTTGTTTTGCAATTCAAATTAATAATTATTGTTTCGAATTGATTAAACTCTAAAATTCAACTTTATTTACTTTTTCTACTTTCAAAAATCAATATCAATTAGAAATGTGTGCGACAAATATCGAATTGAATGGCACTCAAATTGATAAAATTATTTTGTTTCGAATTAGATTATGAAAAACATAATTTGAATATAAGTTTGAAATAAATTTTAAATTTTCAAATGAATTGGATGATAGTTATGCACCTGAAATAATAAAAATTAAAACTTGATATAAAGACGCATATAAAGTTACGCTGATTGAACTCTCATGATCTGAGCTATTTTATCAAGCTATTATTACCAATGTCAATTTTTATTTTTTGATGACTAGTTATAAATTATACTAACTATGCAAAAATTTCAAAAACAAAAGTAGTTGAAATAGATGTATGTTTTAAAGCTAACTCATAACTCTTTATCAAAACCTACATCCTCTGTTATTGGATATCTCAGCCGTCTTTCGATCAAATTTCATTAAAATATTTTTGAGTGATACTCATTTTGATACCGATCTTTTGGCAGAGGGAAATTCACCTTGTTCTTTCATTTATC
>JAQFXV010002031.1:0-11466 GCA_034694065.1 Camisia spinifer | reverse complement strand
AGTTGTAAAGTTTGTTTAATTATGACTAAGTATTAAAATTTGTTATCAAATATTGTATTTTTGAGTGACTAACTTTTGATTGTAAAGATTTTGAGTTAAGGCCTTCCAATTTTGAATGTTAAAGCTAGTAAACTGATTGCATTCCAGTCCTCATTTATATAAATTTTAATATAATCCAAAATAACGGTATTTGTGCTGTATTGTAATTAAGTGAAAAAATAATTATAAATATCTTATGAAACATTGAAACTTCCATATTTCGAAATAAAAATCGATGAATACTAAACTCATAACATTAATTCAAAATATTGAAGTTTCCAATTTGAAATTTTTAATCATTATTTCATTTCATGAATAATCAAAGCTTCTAAAGAACTTCTTCAATAATCTGGAGTTAGAAGTTTAGTGATTGAAGTAATTGATTTTTAAAGATTATATTTGAGATATCTTTGTCATTGTATTCAAATATAAAATATCAAACAAATCATTGGCCTTATAAATATATTTATTATTAAAATTATGATCAGGATTATAATGTTTGGGAAAATGGAAATCAAAAGTGAATAATAAATAAAAAACTACAATTCAAAATCATGACCTGCATTTAGCTATTTTTATTTTCATTTAAAAATAAATCCAAACGATTAACTTTAAATTTATACCAAATATATACAAGTGATTTGAAAATATGCTGTCACGCCTTTTTTCATGAAGCTTCTCAACAAACAATCTTTCAAATGAAATTCATGAAAGAGGTTATTTTGGGAGAAGAAATTCGAATGAATTCAAATTGTTTGTCTAAGAATTAAAAAAATTTCTAAAAATTCCAATTTATTATATTTGATATACTGCCTATAGACTGCCTTTGTATTACATGTACTACTGGTATACTTGTATAACTATGTGGTTTGATTAGTATAGTATTTGTTTTAGTTTTCAAAGTAAATCATATTTTCAATTGAAACTTTCAGAATATTTATTATCCAAATTTAATAATAATGGTTTAATAAATTCTTTTAGTGAAAACTTTACTAAGATTGCAAAAGTCAGTCGAATAATGAATTCAATGAATAATCAGAACTATCAACAAATAAGATATTTTCAATTTTTGTTATTATAATTGCTGAACTTTGAATTTTCGACAACAACTATCTTTATATATTATTAGTTATTGACAGATAGAAAATAAACTGTCTGACAAAATTCTACGTAAATTAACTCGTTTATGTTCCGAAACAAGTTAAAAATGAATTAAATTTAACTTTTAACTGAAAAATTTCAAACATATTATTTATCAATAGAGATGATGCATATTAACATTGTTCGTGACTATTTTCCATCAAAAGTTGTGTTCTAATCATGACAAACTATATCTAATGCAAATAGTTTGTGCTCAAATGAATTAAATTGAAATAATGCTGAGATAATAGTACTTCAATATCAACTTTCTTTTTCATCATATCTTAATGTAATATATGATATGATTTATGATTTATATATCATTTATATATCATTTTCCTTCAGATATGTACGTATGTGAATCACTCATGAGATAATTCACATACTTTTATGATTCTGAAGAAATTTTAAGTCCATAAAAGTCTCTTAATGTTCGTCATACTATCTTACATAAGAAGAGATTATATTACATCATTGAGTTTTTATTTTTTTTAAATCAACCTTATTTTGATAATAAATATAAGGCCAATAATTTGTTGACATTTGATATGTAAATACTAATAGAATTGCAAAAATTACAATAAGACCTTGCAAAATATTAATAACAATTTATTGTGCATAATAATGAATAATATCTTTCAAAATAATTCTTTTCAATAAACTTTTAATCCCAACACATTTAACATGAAATGGGAATTTGATGCTCAAAAAAAGAAGAAAATAAAGATTTTCTTTTTTAAAAATCTAGAATTTATTACGAATCTGTCTGAGCCAATTTCAAATGCTCAAAGGTCATTATACTTAACAGAAATTTGCTCAAATAGTGAGAAATCATTGAAAATTTATTGTGCTTAAAATTAAGTTTTTTAATCTGAAAATTCCTTTAGTCTTGTATTTTTCGTGGATTTCTTCATTACAGACTACAGTGCAATTGACCTAACCTTACACTGAGGCTTATTTAACTCATCTTTAATTATTTCATTAAATGTTTTGTAGTAATGAGTACTGTGTGAACACATTTAATAAAATGTAAATAATTTCTTTCACATTCACAATTTTTTGTGTAATCGCACAGTGGCTTAAGTGGACATGAATTATGTTTCGGTATAATCTGCTGACTTGATCAGCACTAATGAGCCTGGAATACAAATTGTCTCTTATTTATGCTTCTCAGTGGTGGTGGAGAGAGAAACTTGAGATCAAATGCTTATTGTGATAAAGCTCTGCCACAGAAAATACTGAATTCTCTATTAATCAAAAGTAACTAAGTTTCAAATTTGATATAAAAGCAAATACAGATAATAGGTCTAAAATTGACATAAAATAAGCATAAGAATTTACAATAAGAGTCAATTTAAATTCTTATTGACTTAAGAATGATCGCAAAAGTGCTGATGAAGGCAGAAGCTGTTGCCGAAACATATGTCATTTTAAGCCACAGCGACTGTGTGGTTGCATAGAAAAAGTTGTGAATCTTTATCTTTAATTACATATTAGGCTGAGTTACTTTACAGGGCAGTTAATTGAAGTCAACTTCACCGCGATGTGTCTTAAACAACAGAAAAGTCCATTTTGTGTCAAAACTATTCACTCACACTATTGCTATAACTCTACTTATTCAAAATATGTTTTTACATTGTTTCTTTTTCATCTGAAAACTGTGAGGTAGTATAAGTATTCCGATTCCTCAGAGTTCTGGAGTAGCGTCAATACTCTCAACGTCGATCTTTTATCAAATACTGATCATGAAGTGGCCGAAAAAAGTGTCTTATGGTTATGTAATGTCAATTTTTTCCTCTAATGCTCCGTTTGAATAATAAATTTCTTAACATTTTCCTAATAAAAAACTATTTTTCAGTGAAAGGTATTTAAATATTTCTCAACTGTTGTTTGACAAACAATAATTAGCTATAATTTAAAAAACAATTTTTTTCTAGTGAGTCATTTCAAGAGTTATAGTTCCCAAAGATAATAAAACGTGAATAGAAATCAAATAATTGAATCAGTCAAAGAATTGTTTGTTTATCTCGATGATGAAACTGAGAATTTATTGATTGAGAATACATAAAGTCATACAAGTAGTATCTGTTTAAACAAGCGATGGCTTTAATGAAGCTCGAGTGAGATGACTATTATTCCAATTATTTTAGTTTCAAAAACAGAGAGCATTAGATTGAAAGAAAAATTCAATGTTTCCTGAGAGTGAGTTTTAAACGAAAGCCAATGATCGGACCAATAGTTTTGATATCTCTAAATCTGAAGCTGACATCCCTTATTCGAAACTTGGAATATTTAATTGTTGCTTAACATGTCAAAAAGCTTAATTGGCTTAATTAAGTTACAGCTTTCTTCGCCTAATAATTATTATTTCCCAAATTAGTTCAGGAACTGCTATCTTATTCACTGAATTCTTATCAGAAAGACTCAGTAATTTTTGTTGAATTAAATTCTAGAATGAAGACAAATCTCTTTTCCTTCATATAAACTTTGTTAATTTCACATTAATTATTGTGTATAATAAGGAAACTCCTTATCTGGATGAGGAAATGCTCCGATATTTTGAGAGAAACTTCATCTTTCAAATTGATATTATTCTCTCAATTAGAGATGGAAACAGTTTTGCAAGAAATCATCAGTTCTATAACTATGAACTTTTCAATGAAAACAGATTTCAATCACATATTAAAACTTGAATTTCGTATATGCTCTGTATTGACAATTAAAATATTTACATTTTGATAATTATGAACATTTCCGGCTTCAAAATTAGAGCATAGCTTCAATATTGTAATGAGTCAACAAAATATTTGAAGTTTTTCCAAAATATTCGACAATAAGAAAATAGAGCGAATTTTATGATAAATATTGATAGTTTTAAAACCAAAGTTTCAAACGAATTCAAACTCAAAGAAATTAAAGAATTAATACAAAATAATCTCAATTTTTCAGCTTTCATTCGAATTAACTAATAATTTCCAAATGGTTCAGTTTAGTGATTGAATTAAATCTAATTCAATCTGATTCATAATCTAATGAACAATAATTCTATACAAATGAACAGTCATTTGATATTTTGATGTCATTTATTTATTTTTATTTTCATGAATCTGACAAAAAGTTAGTGTAAACCAAACTTTGATGATTAAAAAAAAAAGAATAATTAAAGGAAGTCTTTTGATTTATCATAAACTATTTGAGTTGAATATTATACAAAAACATTAATGTTCAATAAGAAATACTGATCATAAATTTAAGAAATTTTTCCATATGAAACAAAATTTGGAAAAAGTTCATTTTCAATAAGCATTTTTAAAAGATTTTCAAAAGTGCTTTATCTGTATTTTGATAAATCTAATCAAACGTAAACAAACAATATTAAAATTAATACCAATGATGACAAATAATTTTGTAGTTCTTATTAAATAAATTTGTCTCTTATTTTATTGCTTTTATTATTTTGTTGATTAAAAGTTCTCACTATTAAACTCTTTTCTCAACTTATTTTTCAAAATACAGATAAAGCATTAATAAAATTAAAAAAATACGCTTATTGAAGATGAACTTCTCCCAAATTTGGTTTCATATATTGTACATAAAATGCGTAAAAATATTGTAAAATTTATAATAAATTTGTCATATTTATATTTAAAATTGGATAGCATAAGGAACTTTTCAAAGCCTTATTAACTCACAAATGTAAGTAAATTTCATACTAAATAAGTTTGAGTACCATTTAGTCCACTTTCACGACATTAATAAATGAATATCTAACTGACTAAAGTTTGCTTCAAAATTACGATAAGTCAATAATTGTATTCATATTTGCCAAAGAGTTCATCGAACGTTTGATTCCATCAAACGGCCGCTTCTTTGTATTTATTATCATTGATATAACCATTAGGTTTGTCTCGTAAAGGATGAGCGATTACAACAGTATTACCAATTGGAGAGTCGAGTGGCATCATTGTTGAGTATAGCGGTGTTTCACCCATTTTATGAGCTTTAAATCAACATAAATAAAATGCTGAAAACAAAAGTTTAATTATCCATAATTGATTGAGTTGAATGCTCACCACATCCCGCATAATCTCTGGTATATCTAATTTTGCATGAGTTATAGAAAGGACATTTCGGACAAAAGCAACAGATCAATAGAAATATTGAAAAGATGAGGCAAAGCAATGATATTGTGAGAGCTATCATAAACGCCAAACTGATTGATTAGAAATAGAAAGTAATGCACTTTTGAAAGGCTAAACACACCTTATTCTTATTTCAAATAAAGATTAACAGTGAGTTTACACGAAGAAAAGCAGATATATTGTATTCACATTGAGTTGAGAGAATACTTACTTTTGATCAATTTGATAGATGCTCGTGAAATGTGAAGGACAGCATCGGTTATCATTACAGCATTCATTGTAATGCTTAGGAAGAAGACCCGGACATTCATAATAATTCCTATTTTTTGTTGCTTCCAATTTTGTAGTCACAGTTTCTTTCAGTGGACAATAAATTGTCGCATAAGTAATTGAAATAAATGCCAATAAACTCAAGAACACCAAAATGAAATTCATTGTTGTTGAGACCGGCATTATTTTATTGATTTTTCATGAAAATGTTTGGGCGGACTCTCAAAGAATCTCTCTTTTGGAGGTCTCACAAAACAGATGTCATCACAACAGGAGAGCTACAAATTCAGAAGTCATTTATCCAATACTAATGCAATAAAATTTAATATTTTTTCCACCAATAGTTCTTTTTGTAACACATGTTTAGATTAATAAACTCTCATAAATTCTCAATACAACTGGGCTTTCATTTTTGAATATAAGCTTAACTTTTCTGAGTCATATATTTGAATATTATATTATTCTACCGAACATTCACTGAATATTAAAACTCTATTCCCATTACTATGAAACGGGTTAAGCTCAACAATTTTTCATAAATACCTAATTACTTTTTCGTATATTAATCGAATTTAATATTCATGAAACCCGTGATATAAAGTACAGGTACAAAACATAAGTATAGCTTATTTTTGAGAATATAAGCCAAGGGAAAGGCCACTAAAAGTCTAAATTCAATCGATTATTTGAATCTATTTTCTTGTCAAGTCTCCCATTAGTTATGGACTTAAATTAATATCAATTTTGCAAAACAAATTTCTAATAAATGTGAGCGCTTTTTCCCGCATCACAAACAAGTGATGATTAACACGAAGACCCTTTATAAGCCTCGTCCCTGATCTAAATGAAATAACATTAGCTATACTGCACTCTTTCATATTCAAGTTAATAAACCGCTACTTTTTGTCATAATTTCAAATTTTTGCTTATAATGCTATTTCATCATTAAATTATGTTAAACAATAGGAAGAAGTTTTAAAATCTTATTCAAATTGTGTTTTTGTTAAGTATTTTTTTCCAACTTTATTGCTTTTCATTTGCGATATCAGAAAAATAAAAGAGTTTGTTATTGATATCTAACAAATAAATATTTTCCAAATAATTTCAAGGTGTGCTTCAATACAATTAATTAACAGAAAGTGCTTTATAAGGCATAATCAAATTTAATATTGTAGGTGCCGTTCAAGAGGTGAAAGTGTCAGTAAGTAGTTTTCATCTGAAATCTATTTCAGAGTTCTTAATGATAAAAAGTTTGATTTCAATTCATTTCGTTCAATAGATGTTTGAAACTATTGATATCTTACAAATGAACTGCGAGTACTTTATTTTTATAAAAGTTTTGAATAAATTCATTTTCAACTCTGATTTAATGAAAATAATGAAACTATGACTAAAGTTATAGATCACGATAAATGCAATGATTGCAGTTATAGTTCAAAAAAATTGGAAAATCAAGAAATGATTTTCAAAATAATTAAAGATGAACTCAATAAGAAAGAGCTCAACAATTGGAAAAAGACAGACAACCTGTCAAACGATGAAAGCGACAAATGTTTGAAATGCAGAAAGAAATTTCCGACAGAAACACAAATATCTAATTGTGTTAACGAAAAGTTGAATAATATGGATAATTGTGCCAACAGTTATGGCAGTATAAATACTGCTTTTGTTATTAATATTGAAGATGAAGATGAAAATCAACACCAAATTGATGGTGATATTGAAAATGGAGGCCTTATTAATGAAGGCTTTGATGATGAAACACTTCTTGATCTTGAAATAATACCAGAAGATAGTGAAGAACAGATAGATTTGAACAATGATTATGACATATTTGATAAGAACGATATGGAGTTTTCAAAATCTGATAAATGGAGAACTTCTTCGAAAAGATCTATGGGTTCTGTGATATCTAGTACTTCAACACAATTAAAAAGAACTCATTCCAGAAGAAGATCTTCAGCTCTGACATCAAATGCAAGTGAGAGAAAGAAAGAAGGTGTTAAAAATATGTTATTCGGTGATCCGGAACTGTCTGTTCGTCGATTCAGTCAAGATATACGAACTGACGATAAAGAGTTTAATGATGAATACGAGACACTTAAAGTGATTTTCCTACAGGTTTTTGTGCCATTTTTGTTCGCAGGGTTTGGAAATGTTGGCGCAGGACTTATTCTCGATTATGTTCAATACTGGGATGTTTTCCAATCCGTAACCGAATTATTTATTTTAGTTGCTTCGTAAGTACGCATTTTGTGATCATTCGAAATTAGTTATCAGTGCAAAAGTTGATTAACGCAACTCATATTTCATGGTTTCGAACTTTTATTCACTGTAATTTGCAAATAGATTCCTGGGCTTTAAAGGTAATTTAGAAATGAGTCTCTGTGCCAGATTATCAACTCAGGCAAATCTTGGGAATCTGGATAAATCTTCTCAGCAATGGAAAATGGGTGTGGGAAATGTGGTTCTGGTTCAGTGCCAGGCAATTGTTATCGCATTCTTAGCAGCACTTATAGCTATATCAGTCAACATCGCGAGGGAATGGAAGTTTGAATCCGAGCATTTTTGGCTTATATTGTCAACAAGTCTTATAACTGCTTCCGTTACAGGATTTTTTATCGCATCGCTTATGATTATAGTGATTATCATATCAAGAAAAGCTGGAGTCAATCCCGACAATTGCAGTACTTTAATCGCAGCATTTTTAGGTGATATCTCAGCAGTAGTTATGTTAAGCGGAACTGCAAAACTTCTTTTTATGGTTCGGCACATTGTCTGGATTGCACCGCTTTTTATTGCATTCTTTTTAGCGATTTTACCAATTTTTATCTACATTGCAATAAAAAATGAATACACAAAAGATGTTATACAGAAAGGATGGTTTCCTATCATTGTCGCAATGCTTATATCAAGTATTGGAGGATTTATATTTGATTTCGCAGTCAGTATTTTTCAAACGGTAGCTATTTTTCAGCCAATAATTAATGGAATTGGATCTAATTTAGTGGCCGTTCAAGTGAGATATAATAATGAATGAGAGATAAATTTCTTATTTTGTGTCTTCAAATTCTAAGGCAAGTAGAATATCGACATATCTTCATCAGAGGTGCTTATTAGGCGATAAGCCTCCAGACAGTTGTGAGATCGATACTAGCATTTGTCAACTGCCACATAATGTATTCATTGGCTCGAGTGAGTTAACATTCCATAGCATTCCAGTACTTATATAAATACAAACACATAATAATACTGCTGTTCTTTTCAACCTTTTCTACGACATTTAATCCTA
Source organism: Camisia spinifer (assembly GCA_034694065.1). Taxonomy (NCBI): domain Eukaryota; kingdom Metazoa; phylum Arthropoda; class Arachnida; order Sarcoptiformes; family Camisiidae; genus Camisia; species Camisia spinifer. The sequence goes on along the minus strand of JAQFXV010002031.1, from coordinate 2,583 downwards.
ATAAATCATTGTTATGCAGATACAAATGTGAGAACAGCTCGTCTTTTATTAATAATGGTATTACCCGGACATATCATTTATATTATAACTATAAGACTTATCAAATCAAATGAAGTGTCGCTAACAGTTCCATTCATGACTATATATTTGTTGGTGGCTATAATACAAGTCTCAATTCTCCTTTATTTCGCTCATGTTTTAGTACCCTTTCTTTGGACTAAGAAAATAGATCCGGACAACAGTGCGATTCCTGGTAAAAGATTCTATTTCTGTCATAACTCAATATTAAACTTAATTTTTTGAAGGAATTATGGCTACTGGAGATCTGATTGGGACCGCATTATTGACAATTGGATATATGATACTCGTCAGTCTTGGAGATCCAAACGCTTCAAATAAAGTTATTAATAGTTCAGATTTGTTGAATATTTAAAATATTTTTATCTATGTATATATTCTTCAACTTTCATTGAAAATTAATCATAACTATAGCATTGAAAATTAATATAATAAATATCTTAGCGGTTACTGATAATCGTCTGAACATTTTTTGCGAGAGAATCACATAATAAGGACTCATTTGACAGAATTTTTAAATCATTTTTCTTACTTAGCAAAATATATTGCTTTTTAAGCTAATGTATGGCATGTTAAGAACCTTTCGATTTGAAAATAAATGTCAAGTTTATGTTTCTATAGAAAATTTGATTGAAATAGTATTTGATTGAAAAATTTATAAAAAAACAAATATTTAGATCATATTAAGTAAATATTTAAGCTATATTAATGCATAAATGATTTGCAATCATAACAACAGTATGAGAACTGAATAGCAATTTGGAATACTATAGTCTAAAAAATAGAGTGCTTTTCTAAACTTATAATTATATGATCCACTGCACAATTGTGGTTTTTGTATAATTATTGCTTATTTTCTGCTCAAAGCAAAATTATAATTGTCATTATTAGACCTCACAGGAAATTCAGATTGTTATTTAGATTGCATTGCTTTACATGAATTATTTATAATCTATTGATTCAGTAAAACTTTATTTTATGAGAAAATCATTTAATTATTTTCAGAATATTTTTCTGGAATTCAAAGATATTAAATTAATCTTTAATGACTAATCACGATAATTTTTTCAATGGCCCTGAAAACCACAATTAATTAATTATAATCGTTTTATATGAGTTATTAGTATTAATTTTTAGTTATTTATTGTTAAAATTCAACGCTTCACATGAGAAAAAAAGTTATAAAAAGTTAAAGGTTGACCCAAATTCAATGATCTTTCAGAATTATTTTAATCACAATAGGTTTATGACTTGATTACCTTACTATTTAAAGTTAGATTGTTAGATAGCTTAACGTTCATGATATTATTGTAACAAAATATTTTTGAGATATTTATTATCAATTAGTAATTTATGACTAGATTTTTACACTTGATTTTAATTTTTAATTTGAATATTTTAAGCAACAGAATTTATAAAAATTCAATTCTATTCAATGAAAAACATTTGTTCGCACATCAAATAAACCCTCACTTGTTGTCTGGTAGATATTTTTTTTAATCTCGATCTCTACTCGTATCGCAAGTTTTAATGTCTCCCTTAATATCTCATCTCGTGGTTTGGATGATCTGTTATTTTTGTGTGTTTTTCTGTTGATTCAATAGCATGAGAGATCATTTTCGAAATTTTGATCTCATTGTCTTTTTGGAATTAAATAATTCCTGAATTTAGTTAAAATTATTTCCTTATCAAAAATTAAATAATAACCGGATATTAGACGTCAGAATATTCTTTAGCAAATAAGATAAGATAAATTCTTCCACAAAATGTATGAAAATTAATGAACTCATACTTTGGTCGTCTAGTAATTGAAATTTTTTGATAAAAAAATATAAAATTTACAGTTTCAAGAGTTCCAGATATAAAATGAATACATATGTTAACATGTGAAATAAGTTAATATAGATTAACACATTTCAAGTAGTGAATAATGATATGACTAACTATGAATTGAAAATGATTTTTTTAAAGAAGACTATAGAAAATATGCTTTTTCTGTGTTCAAACTGATCATTACAACTATCAATCATCAAACATTCAAAAGAATTTTGATTTAATATTATTGATATTATTGCAAATCATGCCTTCAATCAATATTTATAATCTATATCACAATAATTAATATATTAAAGCTTTTTTGATCAGCAAATAAAACAGTATTTGTTATACAGAGAAGATATGTATGACACATATGAACTGATGACATAGATTCTTATAGCGCAGTGATCGGCAACTCATTTCAACTAAGGGGCCAGAAAACACCCAAAACTCCAACTGATGGGCCGCTAAACAAAAAAATCAGTAAATTTTATTTTCAAACTAGATTTTTATCTAAATTAAATTCTCATTTCACAGAAACATAGTAGAAATCATATTAAAACTTGAATTTAAAATGTTGAGAAGGGCCATAAAAAATCTTTCAAAGGGTCGCATGTGGCCCGCGGGCCGCCACTTGCCGATCACTGTTATAGCGTGTATAGTAGTTTTAAATTTATTTTTTAATCT
>JAQFXV010002030.1:0-11467 GCA_034694065.1 Camisia spinifer | reverse complement strand
ATCAATGACAAATAGTTTTTAATTAAGAAATTGTATTTTTACTCTTATTTTGTTGATTAAAAGTTTTCACTATTAAATTCTCTTTTTCTCAACTTATTGCTCAACAATACAGACAAAACATTTATGAAAAATGTTTTAAAATGCTTATTGAAGATGAACTTTTTCCAAATTTCCTTTCAATTAAAATATTGTAAAAAATTTGAAAATTTTTAGAACTTGTTTTGATTGATTCTTAATCAGAAGAAATAAACTGAGAAATAATACCTCAATAAAAGATTTGATTTCAGTGAGAACTAGAGACCATTCAAGTTGATCATCTGGATCATAAGTCACAGTGTAGTCTTCGATTTGTTTCGCTAACTCCTAAACAGTTATTATAAAACATATAATGAATGAATTTGAAAAAAGTAATGAATGATTGAAAGTGATTGTAATCTCACTCTAACTAAATCGCGAACTAATTTCATTTTCTTGAGCAAAAGACATACAACGATGAAACGTGCGAAATATCTCAACTTTTTAACCATTAAGTCAGCCCTTTCTTCTTTACTGGCTTTACTATAATAACCCCGCGCTCTAATGGCTGAGTAGAATGAAAAGGCTTCGTTCAAGTAATTCGTTTCACTCGTTCGCAAACTAATCAATTAATATAAAACCAATTAATTATGAGTTTATGTTTTAGCTTTATATCAAACTAACTAATAATGATAATAAAGTTGTCCAATTTTTGATGCGATTTCTCCGATTTGCCATCTCTTTAGTCCGTATTTAGCATCTAATACTTGTCTGTCAAATATTTATAATTATTTTATTGTTAAAATACATTTAACTATTAGTGTATATCATTCTTATAAATTTGTTCAACTTTTTCATTTCAAATGCATTTTAGTTCAACGCTATATTACAGACTAGAACAAGAAAATTAATTAAAATAATTATTTCATAGCCAACAAATTAAAGATTAATACTTTATCACATAAATGCATGTTATATTAGTTAATATAACTTTGAGAGACAACTACTGTATCTTTCCATTGAATTCAATTATTTTATAACAATATTATTAAAAGCTGAGATATTTATAAAGTAAAATCAATTTCATCTATTAATTTGAATAAAGAATTTTGAGCTTTCAATTGAAATTTTATGAAAATTTGTTCTTTTTTTATAGATTCATTTGGAGGAAAAATAAAATTTTCTCAAAAGTTTGAAAAATAAAATTATTAATTTTTAGAACACTATTTAGAAATAGATAAAATCCCTGAATATAATATTACAATTAATTGAAAATAATATTCAACCGATTCTCTTAATTGGAATTGAGTTTGAGAAATAAAATGAATGTTTTAATTATAAGAAAGAATCCGAATATAATGTAAAAATTAGAAAGAGCAGAATAATAAGAATAGATGCAAACCTGTGTTGCTGTTGAAATTTCCATAATTTAGTGTAAACATCAAATGTTCTTCCGAAGTATGGCTGCCATTGTTTGTGTCCATATTGAGGTAAATCTCTTTAGATTATAATTTGAATCCATTTATATAACAATAGATAGATATTATTTGTGAATATTCCATAATTAAAATGGATCCATACCTGAGACCATTGAATAATTGCTTAGATTTTTCAAGAAAATGACAAAATTCGTTAACAATTTTTCTTTCTTGTTCTTCAATTTCTGACATCACAGCCATTCTTCTCTGTTGATGATGTGATTGTGTGGTGATATCATCGAGTGAACCGCGAGAATCATAGCAGTTATCCAAACGATTCACTGCAGAAATTCTACTTTTTTGCATCAAAATATTCTTCACTTATTTAAAAAATTATAAACTGACTAAAAATCGATTGACTAAATATTTGAAATATTGGATTTTCATTAAATTATAATCAATTTATACCGAATATTAAAAATAAATAGAACTATAAGATGGAGAAGAATTGTGTGATTTATAGAGAATTAGTTTCACAACAATCCAAGACTATCACCGGTTCCATAACAGAAATGAAACAAAAATCAGAACCTATTGATGAATTGGCGCACCATTTGACTCATTTCCACTCATCCAATATCAATACAATTATTTTATTCATTTATTATTCATTAACTTTTATTAAAAAACATTTAACAATTATTATATGATTAGAAAAGAGACAAAATTAATGTTATTATATTTATTATCTAATAATCTTCGAAGTCATACGAGTTCAAGAATCTAGAATTTAAGGGAAGAGAAATAGAGAGAATCGTAAGAGAAAAAATTTGATTAAATGCATCTCTAATGTAATAAAAGTAGGGCTTCTCTCAGATAAAACGGTATATTGAGTGAGAGAGAAAAAGCGCATCACTGTATAGAGAGTAAGTATATAGCAATTTATTGATTTGAACGAACCTTAATAGTTCCCTGACTATTGGCGGCCACAACAACATTACTACCAGCGCGCCAACAAACAGCACTTACAAAATCACTCGTATCATCTTCTCTCTTATCTTTGTCCTATAAATCATATCATATTATAATACAAAACATTTTCCCCAAAATCGCTTCATTAATGATTAGCCAACAAAAGAGCTCTGCCTTTAATAATAAAACTAATCGATTAATAGCGCAATACTTACGAGAGATCGTAAAGAATCGAACCAAAAAGTCAATACTTGTTTGGTCAGTCCTTTGTAATAAATAAAAAGTGCATTATTTTCACTGCCACACGCTATGAACTCTCCATCAGTGGCTAAACCAACAAAGTTCTTCTCATTTATATGACCTTTAAATGATCGAACACTTGGAGTCTTAGCAGTGCTCCAAAGCTTCAATTGACTGTCAGTTGAAGCGGAAACTATTTCCTCTTGATTTAAAAACTTAACATAAGAAACAGCTTTTTTATGACCCTTAAACACATTCAATGGATTCTTAGTATTGCGCAAATCATAGTAATGAACGCAATGATCCGCTGAACCAAATGCTAAGTGATATCGACTCAAAGGATTAAACTTAACAGAACAGACATTAGCCTTTGCTTCTAATGAAGTGACAGAGTTTTCCATATTTGCTGACCAAAGCTTAACCTTTGAGTCATCAGAACCGGAAGCAACTAATTTGGTGTCAACTTTATTGAAGTCTACACTCCAACACCTTTTCTCGTGTTCCTGAAATGTTCTCATTTTTTGACCGGTGAAAGCGTCCCAAATAGTGACCGTCCCCTCATAGTCACTGCTAGCCATCATTCCCTTATAATATGAACTCCAACTCACACAACTTATTTTAGAACTACACTCCATCTCATTAATAGGATAATGGATATCAAGTGTGTCCTTAACAACAGTCGCGTATTCGAAAACTTTTATCTTTTTCGTCACACCCGCGATAGCAAAGAATTCACTGTCTTTATCGAATTCAATACTCGATACAATACTTGAACCCGTAAACAGATCACTGGCATAGCATAAAGTCGCTAAAGGTCTTAAACTGCTAAATGATGTGAATTTATTCAAAGTGTCGCTGAATTCATGCAAGCCATCAATCGAAGTGTCGTCATCTGAAGACGAAAGCACTAAACTTTTGGCACGAGTTGTGAAATAACATTGTTCTAAGTCTTCAAAATGAAAATGCATTTTCTTTCTTCTATTAGAAAGAGAGGACACAAGCCATGGCTCACGATTATCACTAACATTTAAATTACTTTTATTGAAAGTGAGACTATTTTCTAGGGTTGAAAAAGCAGAAGCACTACTACTGCTCGGCTCTGGTGAGGGCCACACTTCACGATCTATTATTGAACTTGAATCTGCGTTATTAGTGTCCACATTATTATTATTATTAATGTTAGCGTTGAATTTGTTGAGTGCTTCGTTTGCAATCAGCTCATCTACTCGTCTACAGTCCTCATCAATAAGACATATCTCTCTCGTCAACTGATCCAACTGTTCCTGTTTATGCTTTCGAACTTGTTGTAAAAAGTCTTTCAATAAATCATTTTCCATCGCTTTACAGCTCTATTGTTCAGATCGAAAGATCGAATTCAATAAAGAATTTGATTTAAAACTTAATATTATAATACATACGGCTTCGAGTTCTCGCTTTCGATTTGCTAAAGATTCGAGCATTAGATTCACATCAGTTAAGTCTAATTGATTCGATTTTTGTATTAATAATTCTTGTAATTCAGACATTTCTCTTGGATTCTAAAATATATATTAAATATATGTCAAAAATATTTAGAATTAAATATAAATAGACAAACATTTTTTCCGGAGTCGATCTTCTTCTGTAAAATCATTTTGTGATGTTTTGTTATCAATTCATTCACTTTTAATTGAAAATAATTCATTCATTAAAAAACATTCTCAAGATTTGTAATCAAAAATAAATCAAATGAATTAATAGTAATTGAAAATTGTTAAGTAATTACATAAAAAGTTGGGGAAAACTTGTTCGACAACGAAATTGCATTTCGGACACCGATTACTTCTTTCCAAACTCATTGATATGCACTTAAAACTAATTTAAACAATAATCATATTAACGATTATATGAATATAAATAACATATTAATAGTAATGATTGAATACCAGAAAGTGTGTCCACATTTAGTCACATTCGCCTCAACTATTATCTCAAAACATATCGGACTATAAATTGAATCATTTTTTATATTAATAAATAATACAAATTCTTTTCAATAAATTGTTAAACAAATGAAGACTTACCACAAAAAATCATTACTTTTATCTTCAAAGGAAGCGCTGACACCACTCAATACTAATGGATGAGGTCTTTTACGTTTCATTGAAGACATTATTTCGCATTTATTTCTTATATATTTATGTAAATCAACACTTAATCAGTATTTTATTATTACAATCACTTATTTCTACTGATTATGCCTTTAATAGTATTTAATTATTAACTAATATTTTCCAAAATCATTCATATTTTGTACTCAATATTATTTGTTTTTGTTTTGTTTATCACTTTATAATAATATATTTAATACTTGTTTATATTTTATAATAGAATAAAATTAATTACCAAACAAATGATTCAAAATTAATTTATGATATAAAGTGATGAAACAATAATTAATTGAACAAAAAATATTAATTTTATTTTTTAAGCAACTTTGAAAACAAAAAAAGTGAACAAAACAGAGAAATGTGTCATTCAGTAAACTATTATTAAGATAAACAAAACATGAAAATAGTAGAGAAATACTGCGTTTGCGCTCTTTTTAAATTATTTATTTTGCTTTCAAATATAATGAACTTCTTTTAAACTTAATAGCAATCCAACGAATCTGTTTTCAGAAATTTTCTGCAGCTCTACATTTCAATTTTTGCCTGAAAATATGGCATTGAAAAACTCAACTATTCAAAAACTTACTTTAAAAAAACATTAAAATCCTTATTTTAAGTTAAAGTTTAAGTTAACTTAACACAGAAGAAATTAAAGCTAACATTTGATTTAACTCAAAAAAGTTTAGTGAATACAAAACAGTATCCTCTCTATAACTAAAAATTTTGTCGTCTTTTCGAATTTTGATGATCCAAATGAGGGGTTTTTATCCTAAAATTTCAATATCACTTGTTTGGAACCTTATAACTAATGAAAAGAATAGGCTCGAAAATCTCGAGCCTGAGCCTGAGCCTATGCTTTTCATTACTTATAAGTTATAACTGTCAAAACTATTTCTTTTTTTTCGGAAATAAATGTTAAATTATTTGAAAAACGAGTAACTTTTACGCAGGAAAATATTTCATTATAACTTATTAGTAAAACATTAGCTTTAAAAGTAAATTCATTTGTATAGCTCTTATCATTCTATATTAGATTTAATACTTTCACGAGATTTTATAAATTGAAAAATAACTTATTACAACTTGTATTATGAATTCTAAATTGTTTTGTTCTCAAAATTCAACATTGAATAATAATTTCAACATTGAATAAATATTCCTAAATTGTGGATAAAATCATCAAATTTCCTATTAATTAAATTTCGAATAACTTATTATGAGTTGACTTCAAAAACTTTATTCTCAATAAAGACGTATAAAAACAATGTCTGAGCCCTTATTTCTTAAATAAATTGACATTCAGAATGAGGTTTATTTTCAGTATCTAATGAGAAAAATTTGTAAACTTTTTATAATGATATAAATATTGAATGCAAGCAAACTGAATGCGAACTATTGTGATCTGAAAGAGTGATGTATTATCAAATTGGGTGTCACTGAAAGGATGCGTTGCTATGGAGACAGAGAAGATGATGGTTTGGGAAACTGTGTGGATAAAAAAGCAGTGAAAGAGAATGCATACCTGAATCAAACAGTCCTGAAACTGAATGATCAATGATGTAGTTGTAACTGAAGTAATGTGTAATTTATCATTTATTAAAATTTGGCCATTGATTCCCTGACCTTAAGAGAATTAATTAGGGAAAAATGGGTGACGAATTGGACCCAGAGATTGAGAGTGATATGAATTATGATGGAATAAAGATCAATTTTGAGCCAACAATGATGCACACACAGCTTCCGCCACAGTATAAGCCTTTGACTCTATTGGAAAAAAGGTTTCTGTTGGCTGTAGAGCGCGGAGATCTGCCCGCAGTTCGAAGGTTTGTATAGAACCTACTTTTTTGATGAAGTTTTTTCTCAACAAACTATTTAATCATTAGAATATTACAAGAGACGCCCAGACAAGAACTAAACATGAATTGTTCTGATCCAATTGGAAGAAGTGGTCTTCTAATGGCTATTGATAATGAAAATTTAGAAATGATTGAACTCTTGATCGAAGCCGGAGTTGAGATGAAAGATGCACTGCTTCATGCCATCAATGAAGAGTTTGTTGAAGCTGTAGAACTACTACTCGATCACGAAGACAACATTCATATTCCCGGTCAGCCACATGTGAGTCAATTCAGACATAACATGCTTAGAATATTTCAAATAATTAACTGTATATCAACTTTTGTGATTCAAGTCATGGGAAGCATTAGAACGCGAAACTTTCACATCAGATATAACACCATTAGTATTGGCGGCGCATCGAAACAACTATGAAATAATTAAGATTATTTTAGATCGCGGAACATCTCCTGTACGTGAAAATAGACTTAATCTAAACTGAATCTATTGTCTTAAAATATATTTATTGTCAGATTCCAGCACCACATGATGCTCGATGTGGTTGTAAAGAATGTCGATTAGCTAATAAAGAAGGTTACCTTTCATTTATTAATTATTATTATCATATCATTTTTAACATTCTCTCAAATTATCATTTAGATTGTTTACGGCACTCGAGATCAAGAATTAATGCTTATAAAGCATTATCATCGCCTTCACTGATTGCTGTAAATTTTCAAACATTCCTTAATTTATTGATCAAAAGTTTCAAATATTTCAACGCTTACAAAAGTCACATCAAAAATTACTTTCAAAAAACTAACTTTCTATCGCTTGATAATGTTTGAATATCTAATTAATTGAGGTTTTGCATGTTTATCACAAATTCTTCTATTATTTTTCTTGAAAAGATCTCAATTTATGGCTTAGAATTTTATTAAGAATATTTTTAATTTCAATTAAGCGTCAAAAAAGAAATAAAAATTATATTTTGATTATATTAAAAAGTATATTAATGATAGTAATGAGCTTTGAAATAATGTTTAATTTGATGCCTTTATTTATAACTTTATTCAAATATTTCTGAATAAGTCAAGTTATTTTACGATAGCATAGTATCAAATTCTGCATCAGAAGCTCATGTTTAAGTTTAATATTGAAAAAGTTTGAGCCTAATTATCTGTAGATTTGAGTTGAATGGTTAAATATATCTATTGACTTGTGATTTAGCTTTCAAGCAAAGATCCAATTTTAACTGCATTTGAGTTGAGTTGGCAATTAAGACGCCTGTCATTTCTGGAGCCGGAATTCAAAAATGAGTATTTGGAATTACGTCGTCAGTGCCAATCATTTGCTACTGCATTACTTGATCACACCAGAACCACAGAGGAGTTGGAGGTAATCATCAAAACTCATTTCACTCCTTAGCAAATATATTCATTTTTCTCTCCTATCCTCTAAAGGTTCTATTAAATTATGATCCATTAGGAGATCCATTGGGTAATAAACTGATGAAATGTTAATGTAATTAAAAAAGGTTTTACTATATACTAAAAATCTATTTTTGGTGGTAATAATGACACAGAGACACACGGAAGAATGCAATTGGCGAGATTGAAACTAGCTATAAGAGTGAAGCAAAAACTTGTAATTATAACTCGATTCATAAACTTTCGTTTTTACTGTTTCGCTTTCAGTTTATAGTATATACAGTTTATAGCAATAAATTTTTAAGTAATAAATAAATGTTTCTCAAATAGTTTTGCGCACATGCGAACGTTCAACAATTGCTGGCATCAATTTGGTAAGAATAGTGATGAGCATCAGCTCATTTGGCATGAGCTTAAGTTTGAGCTTAAGTTTGAGCTTAAGTTTGAGCTTAAGTTTGAGCTTAGAGTGAAAAGTTATTGCATGTCTTCCTTTTATGAATAGGTACGAAGGATTGCCAGGATTTCGGCGAAAAAACATAGTGATACAAACAATCCAATTAGTAATCATTGGTATATTGTTTCCCATATTATCTTTAGCATACATTATCGCACCATCTTCCACTATTGGTATTATCGCATAACTCATACAAATACTTATATTACTCAAAACTCTCATTCAATATTAGGAAAATTCATCAAAAAGCCATTCATCAAATTCATTTGCCATTCAGCCAGTTATGTTACTTTTCTTTGTAAGACTAGAAAATATCATTAATCACAAAAGAAATATTATTCACAATTTTTCAAATCACATAACTTTATAAATATAACTATAAATTGTATTTATTCTGATTATCTTTCAATTATGGGCAAAAATACTGAATAATATTGAGATCAAACTTATTGAAGCCTTTGTTTATTTGCGAATAATATAATTAATTTCTCATTAAGTATTACTAATGCTGGCCTCACAACGAATAGAAACAGATATATTTGGTATTTCTTCTGGAGAAGTAGTGAATACAACGAAAAGGTAAACCAAAACATTATAAATCAAACTTTTAATTGATTTTATTATCTATGACTTTGAAGAGGAAGTCCGCCCTCAAGAATCGAATTGATAATACTTGCGTGGGTTTTAGGACTCATATGGAGTGAAGTTAAGCAGTTATGGGATCTCGGAATCACTGACTATTTAAGTGATATGTGGAATATTCTTGATTTTATTACAAATTCTTTATACGTTGCAACTATTTCTCTGAGAGTTATCGCATATTTACAAGTAATAGCTTTTCAACACTTCATACAAACATTTTTAAAGGTTCATAACTTTATTGATGAATAGATTCAAAAAGAAATATCTTTGAGAACGGGTACGGCTTCACTTCCAAGAGAATATTGGGATGCTTTCGATCCGATTCTTTTGTCTGAAGGACTTTTCGCTGCCGCCAATATATTTAGTTCATTGAAATTGGTGTATATATTTTCAGTGAATCCCCATTTAGGTCCACTTCAAATAAGTTTAGGCCGAATGGTTATAGACATTCTCAAATTTTTTAGTGTTTATACATTAGTTCTTTTCTCGTTCGCCTGTGGAATGAATCAATTACTCTGGTATTTAACTTGATTTTGAAATGCTTATGATATTAAGCTTGAAATTGTTTGAAACATAGGTATTACGCAGATATGGAAAAACAAGTTTGTCTCTCACAGCAAAATACAAAACAAAGTGCCAGCAAAAATCTCTCGGAGATTACACATCCAGACGCGTGTTTCATTTGGAGAAGATTTGCTAAGTATATATCAGTGCATGAAAATCGATAACTTGAACTAATAAGTGTTTTGAATCCACCTGTTTTTATGTATTGAGAATGTTTACTCACTGGAAACTTTATAACATTATATCATAGTTTGTTTGAATCGTCCCAAACGCTATTTTGGGCCAGTTTTGGTCTTATAGATCTCCAAAATTTTGAGCTAACAGGTCATTAACCTAATCATTTGCTTTGCTATTGAAAATAATTGAATAATCACTATTTCTGATGAATTTGTAGGAATACAGAGTTACACAAGATTTTGGGGATTATTAATGTTTGGCACCTATAGTGTCATTAACGTCTTAGTTCTATTGAATCTGTTGATTGCAATGATGAATCATTCATATCAAATGATAAGTGTATGCTTTTCTGCTATCAAATTATGATTTATACTAGAAATAGGCCTTTAAATACTGCTCAATATTGCATCAAATTATAGATAATCTTTCAAATTGATAGGAACAAGCAGACAAAGAATGGAAATTCGCAAGAAGTAAACTATGGATGAGTTATTTCAATGATGGGGCAACAGTTCCGCCACCATTTAATGTTATACCGAGTCCAAAATCAGTTATTTATTTAGTCAAATGGTTTTATAGTAAATTTTTTGGACAAACTAAAAAAGCTAAGAATGAAGCCATGAGAACCATAAGAGTATGCATTAGTCCTAATACTTGTATTGATATTTAATCACTTTTCCTATAATTTTGGATGTTTTAGAGGAAGGCGCGTAAAGCCAGTGAAAGAGATTCGAAATATCAAACAATTATGAGAGCTTTAGTTCGGAGGTATATCACAAGTGAGCAAAGGATTCAAGAAAGACAACGTGGAGTTACTGAAGATGATTGCAATGAAATCAAACAAGATATAAGTGCATTACGTTTTGAGTTACTAGAAATGCTCGGAGGAAGGAATAAAGGTTTGGTTTCAGTGAAAACTCAGACAGATTTTAGATTTATATCAATCAATAGGAAAAGATGGAAAAGGACAACCAGTTGGCAAAAGAGGCAGACAAAGGGAGAGAAGACTCATGAAAGGCTTCAACTTTGATTTTGTATTGAAGGATAGGGTGTCGAGTTTTGATGATGAATTCGAATATCCAGCTGCGGTCTCACCCCGTTCTCCACCAAAACTGAAGACCTCTTCATCAAGAAGTAGGTTCTCTCGACTGGCGCGAAGCTTAGCTAATAAGAAAAGAGGTGCCAATCGATGGCGTCAATTGATTGAAGCCACGCGAAACAAAGTCATGCCATTCTCAAGAAGTCAGGAATCCATGAATAGTGAAACTATAGGTAGTGGAAGTGTTACCGGAGAAATAGGTCACGGGTCGATGCCATTGGACGCCAATCTAAGACGTTCTATTTTTGCCAGAAAAATAGATCTTTCTCAAAGTCAGACTAATATTGATAACCGTTCGAGTCCTCTCTCAGATACTACTGAAAGATCAACAATTATTGTTAAGCAAAACAATAAAAATGAATGGATTTGAATTTAGTAACTATTTTTCACATTTGAAACAAAATTTAGAAAAAGTTCATCTTCAATAAGCATTTTTAAACATTTTTCATAAATGCTTTATCTGTATTGTT
>JAQFXV010002029.1:0-11471 GCA_034694065.1 Camisia spinifer | reverse complement strand
CAAGTGTTTCTCTAAACCCTCAAATTTCTTACACTCAAGTGATAACTTGAGGAATGGATGAATGGTACGACCGTAAGATGTACGACTAGTGCCATGTTATCAATACTAGTATAACACTTGACCAAATGGTTTGAGATAAAATTTTCTGAATCATGATATCAAATCTCTCTGATTAGTGCGAGTTATACAAGTATATAAAAATAAATTTTACCCATAAGCAACATTTCACAAATTCATTGCATGGGACACATTAGGGCTCAATTGAACCTATTATACAGTAATAGTCTTAAAGGCATAGGTTCTGCGGTCTGTTATATAGTTAAAATTGTATCAAATGTTATGAAGTTATGTTATGAAATTATATTGTGATATAAAGCAAATTATCAAAATCATTACAATTACTTAATTTAACTGAAAGATAATAATTATGTATTGGATTCATTAATTTGGGTGCAATCGTCTTCTATAAGCTTGCATTAATTCCGTTAATTACCTTTTATATCTTTCATCATTTGATTTGAGACCATTGCTGAAAATGAAGTTAAGACTGAAAAATAAAAGAGACCCAAATTGAAGTGACCGCTTAGTTAGTACTTAAATGTTTACTATCGAGTGTGAGAAAAATTGCTCTTCACTGTGTTCTTTGACGTGATTCGGATTCCTTATAAATAAACTATTTCTTCTTTATCATTCTTGATGAAAAAGGGAATAAACTCGAGCTTCAAAGTCTAGTGCATTGATTATGTTTATTTTGTTTTATTTTTTTATTTCTGACCACATTTTAAAAAAGAACTCAATTTTCTACTTTAATCGAAGTAAATCATATTCAGAATAGTAAACAATTTTAATATCAGAAAATTTGAATATTAACAAAAATATATCTGAAGGAAATTTTATGTTATTTTTTGAAAGTTCTGTTAATCGAAATAACCATCAAATTTAACGCACATAAGTTTACTTCTGAACTTACTTCAAATGGAGTATTAATTGAGCTCAAGTTTGTGTTCATCATTAGATATAGTTTCGTATTGAGATTAATGAGTTGTCTCCCTTTCTAGTGCTTATGGCTATCAAGTCTTAGTATAGAATTTCGTTTTACTACACACTCAATAAAAGTTTTGGTTACTATTTTATTATTTTTGAAAAAGTTTTTATATATATTCCAAGCTTTGATTAGAGGAAAAGTCAAGTACAGAACATGATTTAGTGATTTTTTTTAAAGAAATCAGTAGTTTAAAAGTTTGATTAAAGCTCCAAAAGTTGATTCACAACTATTTTATTCTCATTATAAAAGTACTGATTGTTTATTGTTTCCTTCGATTGGATTTTTTTGTGAATTTTTGTTAGAACAATAGGATTCACAATTGAATTCCATTGATTGAATTCATTTTAAAAGTTATATTGTATTTTTGATCTATGATAGATGAAAAATACAATATAACTGTTAAAATGTCTGAAATTAACATAACCGTTGCATAACTGCTCAAAGCAATAAACACAATATTATATATATTTATGCATTGTTTCTAAAATGCGTTTACAATGCAAAGAGATTCACAATGATTTACAGATTATTTTTCAAAAGGAGCGAGATTTATACTGTATAAGTTTTGGAAATTCTTTGATTTAAATGTAAAATTTTTACGATTAGTTAGTTTCTATAGATTGTGTATTTGAATTGAATGTAAGATGGTTAATGTACTATTAATTCCAGTATATTATTCTAATATTGGAAAAATGGTTAAATTCTTTTATTCTTACATTGAAATCAATTGAATTATAAGCTAATTGAAATACTTCTGTATATATTATGAATATGTTACAGACTAATAGTAAACTAGTGTAGTCTGATGTGAAACTTCTCACATATAAATTAAACTTTACTAAATGAATCTGCGATTTTCTTATTTTGTATTTTCTTAAATTAAAAAACTTTAGCTAAAATAGTATATGATATAACTAACCTTTTAGGAGAGCGGCAAAATCCAGAATCATTAATCGAACTATACTTTAGTTCTTAATACAAATCCCGTAAAACACATATTTCTAAAGGATTAGTATTCTTTGTTGACTATTTATAAAGAATATGATGTCAATGTATGATTTGGTAGAAAGTTCCAGAAAAGTGATGAGGTGTTTGTGTATGCGTTAATTGAAGCAAATTTATTGATTAGTGATTTAGATGTGTGAGAATTTAAAGAACTACTTATTTCGATTGTTTGATTTTGTTGACCCAGACATATAAATACAAATCAATCAGCTCTTTGAAAAATTTAAAACCAATTTATCTTTATTTAATAAAAAGGTAAACTAAAAAAGTTATAAAAAATTACAAAAATTCTGATTCACGATTGCACTAAACTGTAAGCATTCAAACAAATATTTTTAAAAATTATTTATCATCAAATAATCACTGAAATTCATACAAATACATTTGGATAAATTAGTGTAATCTTTTCTAAATTAAATCATTTGAAAGATTACATGGAATTTGACTTTAATTTTTCTTTCCTATTGAGACTCTAAAACTTGTAATAAATCCAAAGTTGATTTTATTTTCTTGAAAAACTTGAACATTTTTTATAATATTTCCCGAAAGATTTAAATCAATTTAATATCGTTAGACTTGAAACGTTTTTGCGAGAAATAAATTTAAAAATTCATACCACGAAGATTTAGACGATTTTAATTCCTTGAGGAGCATTGCCTTGTCTTACAATAGGTTTGGTGTCAACTTTGGTGAGATATAATAAATTTTAAGTGACACACTTGTTGATAGGTGTCATACGATTTGTTGATTTCGGTGATTTTTCATGTGAAAAAAATACATCAAACAATAGAGTTTCAGTGCTTGAGATTTGACATGTATTTTTACAATTATTTAAAAACATTTTTGGCGACGGAATTGTTGTCTGTAATGGTGATGGTTTCGAACGAATAGTTGCTGTCTTACATCTAACATCGGTTGATGAACTTAATAGACCCGAACGCTTCTTTTGGAGCCAATTCTTATACTCTTCAAATGATACCACTTTAAAGTTGTCAGAAATCGATACGACAGGCAAACAAAACTCTAATGGATTTAAAGCTTTGGATTTTTTATTAGTCACTGGACTGAATTTTGATACATTATCTGACTGTTCATCTCGAATAACTCCTGAATCCCAATATTTTGTTGGCTTAATGGGTGCCAACATTTCTGTTTTCGAATGAATATCTAAAGCAGGCGAACATTTTTGTGAAGTATAACTCATAACAGAACAACTGGAGCCCATTCTTTAGAATAATAAGTTATTTGCCTCGAACTGAATGAACAACAGTTAGTATATTATCTATTAAATGAACATCACTTAAGCTTCGAGTTGTCTTTTCGTTGTATCTGAGAAAAGATTTACAGATAAAAATATGCGAAAACGTGTTGCTATTGGAGACTTCCGAAGAAACTTATTGCTCGAGTTCGGGTCTCTTTTAGTAAAACTTTGCTATTTTCAGGTGTCATTTACCTCTTATAGGAACTGTTCCGCCACTAATGCTTTGTAGTATTGCTTGTTTTCTTTTCCGCGTTATTGATTTCAACAATAACAATATCAAAGCCAGAGAAGAAAAAATCATGAAAACATTAAAGTATACTTTTCTACTAATGCTATACAATGCATACGATCCGAATATTTATTAATATAGTGTAAAGTAATATATCTATTGATTTTTCTATCTTTTTGTTCTCTGAATTTCTTTTGTATCACTTCATCGTTTTTAGATGTGATTTCATTTAATGAAAGATGTTATGACTTAATCAAACTTTAATGAAGGGATTCTTTTTCTAACTCCGACAAAAAATATTTCCAAAGTAATTAAGAATTTATGTCTGAAATTGATTTCAGATAATATAGATATAATTTATTTATTTAATTTGAATTTTGTTGAGGAAGTTATATTTTTTGCGAAGAGATGATAATTGAAAGTGAAATAAACTATGAAATAGTGAAAGCGAGTGAAAGATATTGTGAAGGTTAGAATACCTGTGTTTATAGAAAAGCAATTTAGTTAAAGTGACAAGAATAGGGAAAAATTAAAACAAACAAAGCATCTCTAGATTAATGTGCTTCAGATAAGATGTAATCAAGTGTTTGACATGACATCAACAGAATAACTAAAGAAACATCTCAGGCATCGCCTATATTTTGATTCGATTTTTATTAAACATCACTCTATTTCCCAAATGGCGTCAACAAAAAATCAGCTAATCTTCAGAGTGTTCCGTATTATCTGAACCAAAACAAAATATTCGTATTGTGAATATACTAAAAATGTCAGTTAACTGAGAGATAGAAGATATTGTCTCGATTCTCAAGGCATATAAAAGTTCTTTTGTTAGCAACACTCCAACTCATAGCCATTGTAGAGATAATATGCTCCAAATTAGCTCTCTCTCACTTTTTAGGCTATAAGTTAGCTGTATTACTGCTAAGAGTCACGCCATCCACTTTCCAGCCATCAACGCATACTTCCATTCAATCCATTGCTCTCTCTCTCCCTCCCTCTCTCTCTCTCTCTCTCCCGCTCTCCTTAATATATCTATAAGTCTACAACTTTAAAATTTATTTTCTGTGAGTAATGTTTCTGTGTTAAAACTCATAAATTTTTCTTTTCTCTCATGAATCTTCTGGTTTAATCTTAATTAGAGTTTTTCATGAACTTATACATGCATTGAGTCACTCAATGGGAGACCCATTAACCTAACAGCACAAAAAATGCATTCAGAGCTGAGAGTTGGAAATGTTGAATACTTGACTGTATTCGATAATAAATGATTTCAAAAAAGTCAATTTCTTGTCTTTTAACATAATAACTTTTGCCTTTTTTGGTTCTTCCAAAGTTCAATCTGATTTCCTGTATTTAAAAATATGATTCAAATTGATATTTTTTTTAATGAATTTTAAGTTTGAATTTAAAAATTCAATTTTATTTATTTGTATTTTACTTTGTGTGTATTTTTTATTGTTGAAATTTGCGTTTCTTTTGATTAATAAGTTAGAAATATTTTGATATATATTAATGTTAACTTAAAACTGAAACAATATTTAATTGTATTTAATAGAATCTACTGTATATCTATTCCTATCTAACATTTATAGGCATCTAAATTAATACATGCAGATTAGAATGATTAATTTCACTGCATATCATCGCATATCGCATCGCCTTTAATTTATTTATTATTTAATTCTTATTTTAAAACTTTTCTGCAAATATAAAGATAGAAAATTTATTGCTTATGAAGTTTCAGATACTGTAAAAATAACCTCAAACTAAAATTATTTTCAATTCATTTGAAAGATTCAAAGAAAAGTGATATCACATATAGATGAATAGACAGGTAATGTATGTTTCGAAAAGAACTTTCAATATTAATAAATTGTTGTCATTAATGTTTACGATATTCAGTGGTTTTAGAATTTTTATCATTGAAAAAAGATGGAGAAAAATTATTCGTAATCCATATCTCTTAAACAAACTCATAAGTAAGTGAACAAAGTTAAGTGAAAATAAACTTTTAGTGATGTCTTTATCTCATTTTTGCAACGTTTCATGTATTTCATTGTTGTAAATGTAAACTAATATTCAAACATCATTTGCCAACTTTAGACTTTCATCATATTTAGATTCTGATGTTATTCTTAAACTCTCTTCTGATGTGGTGTTATTCCAAAACTTTTTTTACAAAACCAAAAGTTATTTGAAATGATGACACAAATAGTAGCATTTAAATGGAGACATCAAGCAGTCTAAAAAAAGATTGTCCAAAATTCTTTTTGCACACGGAAAACATGCTGTTATTATTGCTGTTTCTAATAAATTCCTTACATTTGTTTTATTATAAGCTTAATGTAAACCATTTTTCAAGTCACATAATATTGAATTATTCATACTTAATATGACAAACTAAAGTCTCTTAGAAGTTAACTTTACTTTTGGATTCTTTTATGAGTAGATTTAATATGAAGTAAAAAACTCAAATCATAAGCATAACATTGAATTCTCCATTTTATTTATCGAATTTTTCAAGTATGAAAATTTATACTCTAATTGAGTCAATATAATAAAGTTAATGAGTTGACAAAGAAAACAGTAGAGATATCTTTTTTCATATTATTAATAGTGTTTCATAACCTAAAAGCTCACTTAAAAAAGAAGAGAGTTGTTTGCGTTTAAAAGTTGAGTGAAAACAATTTTAAATGAATGAATAACTTTATTGTTTGACAAGAGCTTAAAATAATTCAGCAAAAAGAGTTGCCACACTTTTACAAAGTTTAACATAATGAAAACTTTGGATAAGTGTCCTAAATATAATATAATAAATAGTTAACATCAATCTTTAGTATCTGCTCATTTTTTATTAAGTAAATTTGTTCTGTTTTGTGCTTTATATCTATAATGAACGAGTCCTTTGCCAACCAAAACACTGATATACTCTCTTATCCTAAACAAAATTCTAAATTATTCGATAGAATATACCTCTACTCGTTTGCTTCAAAGATTTATGTGGTATTTCTTATAAACAGTTGCCATAACTCTTCTGTTGTTACTTTTTGATAGTGAAATAACAAGATTATGGTTGTGTCGACACAAGACAACTACTGTTTAGAATATTTTGTCTGAGTTATGAATTTATTATTCAATATAGAATCGATTGCATTTAATGCGTATTTTTATAAGTTAATGACAGATATATTCAATTTATACTGAATTGGATTTATCGACAGTAAGTTAGAGACTATTGAGTATAAGAGACTAAAAGAGATATAAGAAATATTTTTAAAAATATTCTTATAAGAGTAGCTGAAATACTGATTTAAAAATAGTATTTTGTTGTTGTTAAAGAATTTAGTATAAATACCTGTTTACCCTCTGTAAAATCGATCTCAAAAATTGATTCATTTCGAGCTAAAAGCCATTTTTCAAACCCATCTCAATTTTACTCCAATTTTTGTTATCACGAATAACACGTACGCTCACGTATTTTTCACAATTCTTAAATACGTCTCTAACTGGAAGAGTATTCTGACTTTTTAAGATTTATTTATATTTCAAGTTCTGGCTCACAATCGCTTCAAAATAATTTACAGTTCAGAAAATTTTTATGTCATTCAAAAAGACATTAGAATTACAAATGTTCATAATATAGATATAATATTATTCTAAAGTCTGTCTGTCTGTATGTTTGTTTGTCTGGCCGACTATAGTCTCGGCTCCTGGGCGTGATAGAAACATGAGACCAGTATCATTAGAGCCAGTATGACCTGTAGATTTCACCAATGAAAAAACAATTCCGAAAAGTGACCAGTGGGCATGTTACCGAACAAAACTTAGCCGAACACGAGCTTTTTAATGGGCTTTATTATTGCTCGCGTAACGCGTAATTATATTTTTATATTATTGCTGTTATGCTGAATAAAGTGCTAAGATTTGCGTATCTATTATTACATTTTTTATGTGACATCATTAACAATAAATTATTATTTTCCAACTACAAAATTTTCAAATTAATAAATAATCGATGAAAAATAAGTGTTTTAAAATTTTGGTGACATTGCTCTATTTCTATCGTATTTTCAAATTAATTCATTTTATTTAGTTATTGAAAAGATTGAA
This sequence comes from Camisia spinifer, assembly GCA_034694065.1. Lineage (NCBI taxonomy): Eukaryota > Metazoa > Arthropoda > Arachnida > Sarcoptiformes > Camisiidae > Camisia > Camisia spinifer. The sequence goes on along the minus strand of JAQFXV010002029.1, from coordinate 3,818 downwards.
TCTATTTTTGCCTTAATTAAAATTCAATTCGCATCAATTATTGAAGTATTTGTGCATATTCCCATTTCATTGATTACAGATAAATTATTAAAGATATGACTTGAAATAAATAGTGACTTATATTTTAATGACAATTTTTTCATAAGATAAATAGGTACTGTTCTACTTGAGGCTCTGTGTACAGTTGCTATCGTCGTTGCTAAGGTGCACACTATTGTAATTATAATGTTTTTAATCATGATTTAACAATTATTAAATTTGAAAAGTGTTTGAAATAGAGCCTAGCGTGCTCCGCGCGCAATTCGGCTTTACCTAACCTAACTAACTTAAGCTTTAAAGTGGAATTTTAATATGGTAGTAAGTAGCGCCATAGCGCGGGACAGAGCCTCAAATAGAACAAAGCCGATAAATATTAATTTAAATACGATTTCATGGAATCTGTTTCTATGATTATTATGGCAATGAGATAATCATATATCAATACTCGTACTTTTTAACAATACGAACCGAACTCCCTTTCTCAACACAAACCTTTTCAACTTATACAATGCAAACGTTCAGTTTTTACACTTACACTAAAAAAGCTTTGAAAAATAAGAATAAATCTTATAACTGATAATGAAATTATGTTTAATAATTTTTTGAATTAGTTGAAACAACTCCAATAATTTTAAAATAACTTATATTTATATAACCTTCAAAATGAATTTTATGGGCATATTATTCAATATATTTCAAAAATTTTTAAATATTTCAAAAAATACTCATATGGAATCGAAATGTGGAAATTTTTTAACATTAAGTTATATTTAATATATGCGACTTAAGTGAGGAAAATTTTGTCCTTCAAGTAGATGAAAAACTTTTTAACATTTAAAGCTATTGTGATCTGAGTTCAACTCTAATTAATGAATAAGATTACAGAATGAAGTTTATTATTGTATCGATTAATAATTTATTAGTTAAATATAAATTTAATTTAAAGATCAATTGATATAATTTTAAATACCTTCAAGAAATTAAAGGTTCTCTAAGAATCTAAAAGATCTCAAATTAGTGTTTAGAAGGGATACAAAGTTCAAACTGTAAAAAATAGCAGAAAAATATTAATCCAGATTAGAGTTAAGCTAAAATCAAGTATCAAATTAAATAATAGAAAATTGAAATACATTTTGATTAGAATTTGAAGTTATATCTGATCTTATCTCTCAGTTTGATAGAAAATCTAAATTTCATTCACTTTATAAGAGATACAATCGAAAGGCACATCAGTTAGTAATATAAACATTCAAATTTTTATATGTAATCAGTTTTCTCTATTAATTACGGTTTGAAACCTACAAAATACTTATTCGATGTCCTGTATGATGAACAGAAATTTTAATATTTTCAGTCGAATTAGTCGAATAGCAATAGTAATGGAGTTGAGCTAACAGTTAAGTTAAAGTTTTAAAGCTAAGCCAGTAGTGTAAGATTCAGATAATGGAATCACAGATTCCTATAATGGAATAGGAAGGAGAAGTTCAATAAGTTATGGTTTAGAGACGGGAATTTATCCATCATATGTTGTTTTGGAGTAACTTAAAAGCAGATCGAGAGGATATTGTATGGAGAATGACAATGAAAATGATCCGCAGGCAATGGTTCACATGTTGGGGATTCACTATCTCTCCTCTCTTCTGTGAAACGGGTGAGCGGTGGCACACACGGCACACACCATACACTCCACATATAGATATATAACGTGTACACACAGTCACTCGCATACCGGTTCAGTTTTACAGCAATCGATAATTTGGTGTTTCAGTACCTCAACCTCAAAACGTTAGTAAGAGAGACAATAGCGCATATTCCGGGACTAACACGTATTGCTAACCTTACTATTGCTACCTTTGCTCAGATTGCTTTCCACACTTTCTACAGCACACTTGCTTTGAAGAGCTGTCAATTTCATTCCGATATATTGTATAATATTAATGATTTCTCAAAAGTTGTTTCTAGACTTTCTCAGTTTGAATGAGAAATATTGAGAATTTGCTTGCAGTGAGTTTTCAAACTTAAATATTAATAATTTGACTCATCTCTAAGATTGGAAGAGAGAGAAAAACTTGTCTTTAGAAAAGTAGAATCATAGACGCGAATCGTTTGACTGAGTTTTGATTTTAATTTGAATTGCAAATTAGAAAGTGTGCTGCAACTAATGCTGCTTTTCAGTGGTTTTTCTTTGAGATCAACTCTGGATAGTAAAGAGATTTGTGTGTTGTTCCTGTCATAGAGAACATGCCCTTTGATTTGATCGTCAACTAAATTTCAAGATTGACTTTCGTGTTCAAAAACTTTCATCTCATATAAACATTATTTGTATCTTTCATAAGAAGAGTGTATTGAAAACATTGGCATTAAGTTGTTTTTCCCGAAATACTAATATTTTGTTATTTTGATAAAATTATGGCCAACTTAATGGATATTTGCCAAAGACTATTGATTTTTATATTGGTTAATGGCTTCAATTTTAAAGGTAAACTATAAATCTTATAAATGCTAACTTTTTAAAGGGAAGTCAAGTTTATTCATCAGAAGAATTCTTTGTCACATATAATGGTTTCTAATACTCATTATTTTGCAGTTTTGATCACTTTTAGTAGAGGTTTAAAAAAAACTTTTAAGACATTATTTTGAAGAAAAAAATATTAAATGGATTTTATATTATTATACAAATGAAAAATTGTTTATTAAGCTTAAAATATTTGAAATCAATTTAAAACTCACGGAAATAAGAGATACCGTCGATTATATGAGAAGGAAATAGAATATTTAACTTAAAATTGTAGTAAATCATGTGTTAAGCCTTCAATTGAATCATTGAAATAGTATTTGTAATAGAAGTGGACATTAAACCATCAAAGTTTAGAAAAACAAAAGACTTGATAAACTAGAGTTTATTTTGCGAGCCCGCTCTCATTCTAAACTCATTAGTTTTGTAACTTGAGCTTTGATTTCGAACCATAGGTGCAAAAATACGAGTTTTATTGTATTTTGTATTGACACAAAAACAGCAGTATTATAGAGCACTTCAAAATAAACCAATAAAATAAATTCTTTTGCTGTAAACGCAATAAATTTTTCTTATTCGGTTTGGCGAATTCCAAATGCATTTGTGAACACTGGAATTCGGATTGAAAATCGTTACGATTTTTTCACTCAAAAACTTTTCCACCTAATAGTATAAAATATTTTAATTTTTACATAACTGGAAAGCGATGAATTTAGTGGTCATTTTCCAAAGCTTTCATTTGATTGAAAACTTAGATCAAACTTCATTGGTTTTAAGATTTTGAAATGTATTTGGTTTAAATTTTCAAATAAAATTAAAGGTTTTCGATGTAACTAAAACAATTAGTTTCTAAATTTATTGTAATTGAAGTGAGAACTAAGTTTGTTTTTCCCTAACTTTCTTTTATGTTTGCTCTTTAAGGTAAGTTATTTTTCGAACTCCCTTCATAGTCCTATCAATAAAGTTAAACATTGCCAATACATCTCTCACAAACATACGTATTCTCCTTCGAAGCATTACAGGCATTTGATTTAGTAAAAAATTGCTAATATCAATAATTATAAGTATCTGCCTGAAAGTTATTTATTTAGATGATATTATGAAACTATCAATCGTTTTTCAAGTTTTGAGACTAATCCTGGAATCCCTAATATTCAATTCATTCAATTACAATTGTATTAAAGAAGACTCAAAGTAGTGATTTATTTCTACTCCAATTATTTGCCTTCATATTTGATTTCCTACAGATTATTCGAATTCGAAT
>JAQFXV010002028.1:0-11472 GCA_034694065.1 Camisia spinifer | reverse complement strand
AGTTAAAGTATAGTTAAACTTTTACTCAAAATACTTTGAGTTTTACTTAAATGTTTGAGTATACTCAAAAAGCTCTGCTTGAGTGTCGATACAATTTTTGAATCCTATAATTCAAGTAATACACCGAGGAATGAATGAAAACAAACAAAATCCTTCAAAATAGTTTTTCATTCTCAAGTTTTGTATATAAAAGAAAATGATTAATACCAAACTGTATAAAATATGCATTTCAAAAAAATGTTGTCTTAAACTTATGACAAATAGCTTAAATTTTGTTCTAAGAATCCTTATCTTTATTATTATGGGGAAAATCAACATTCTTTGAAAAATGTCCTCATTCTAACTTATATAAGAATTTAATGAGTTTATTTTTAAATGGCTCAAAACCGATAAAAATGCTAATTTTTTCATTCAAACTTTAAATATTGGGGTTCTTCTCAATATTGATTTTGTAAATCATAATAAAAATGATTTCCTCTTTCAAACATTATGTTCAATGATCACTGTATTATACTTTACAAGTTAGTTAGTATTAACCTATGATCCCAAATAAATTTTTGAAAAAACCTTCATTTATTTGTAAGTTTGATTTCCAGTTTAGATAATAATAAAAATAGATAGTTAAGCATTTTTGCTGAGAATTGAAAAGTTTGAGTAGTGATCAAACCAATGATTCGAACTCTAATGCGTTTAGAAAAAAGATAAGTTGAATTCATGAATACTCCAGGAATGACGGGAAGGCGCCAAATATGGTTGTAGACAACAGTTTATCGAAAATGGGTATGAGAAGCATAAAAATAAGAATTTATTAAAGAATCTCTTCTAAAGTAAGCTTAAAAGAGAAAAATTCAAGAATATTGAAAAGTTTTTGAGGGTATTACGTCTTAAGAATTGACTAAGAACTGACTAATGCCAATTTTAAAGAGTTACTTTTTTCAAGAGTAAATCAATCGCCATTTTTGACACCGGAGTCGAAAAATTTTATCGATCAATTAGAATAAAACATGAATTAGAAAATAATACGAAATCAGTTCTTAATATTCTATGAATCACTACAATTTCTAAACGGCAATCCTTATTAAGTCTCACATTTTTATTTGAATCGATTAATGCAGAAATAATTCTGGCCCTTTTGGTCAAAACCCTGACTTCTTATTCAAAATATTCAGTTGATTTTGTTTATTCAATAGTCGAACGTTTGAATTTATTATAAATATTCCGTTCCTTAGATATAACTGTTGAAGTATTAAAAAAAATTTGATTTATGCTTATTCTAATCCTTCACAAAAGAAGCTTAAAAGTCATATTTCATTTGATGTCATATCTATGAAATATTTATCAATATTTATCAATATTTATCAATAACATTTCAGCCGTAACTCATATGTGACAATAGTTTACTCAAATCATGTTAAACAGACAAAAAGCTTATACAGGACAAAAAGCTTGTACTTGAGTTTTAGGCTTCATATGCAACAAAAATAGAAACTCAAATCCAAAGAAATTGATTTTAATAGTTAGCAAATTTTTTAATTTCTTAATCAAATTGTTTTCATCATTTTATACATGGGATAAGTCCGAAGATTTCACGAGAGATTCGGAATCACTAATTACAAGATACAGAATCATTACAGAATCGGAATACAGTGTTTATTATTTATAATGTAAAACTTATCCAACAATTTATTTTTCTCCATTTTTCTAAACAAATCCTAGAATTCCTTTTGAACTGAACATTATTCTGTGCTTTGAATAACCGAAAATCAATTTACAACTGCACTCATGATTTGCAACAATAGGAACTTTATTTGATCGTATGTTAAAAATGATAGGGAAATAAACAATAATTAATTATCAGGAATGAGTTTCAGCTCTTATAATAAGTGAAAAAGTGAATTTTGAAGTAATTAATTGTTTTCGACTGAAAAGTTTAAGAAACCCACCATTTATTTCATTCAGAACAATAAACATAAAAGCTATTAATTCTTATTTGAGTTCAGACTTCAATCGCTAACTTATGAGTCTTTTTGATCAATATCAGACTTTTAAGTTTATGACTTCTTCTATATTAACATCTCGTATAATCACATCATTCTCGAAGTGCATTCATCTCTTAAGTGGTAAAACAATAAGTCATTCACATTTAGCAACACAATTATGAAATACATGAATAATAGAGTCTTAAAACATAAACCATCGAGGCTTAAATTTAACAGAATAAGTCTTCAGAATTTTTTTTCACTCAGTCTAAGCAAAGTCTAAACCTTAAGTGCAAAACAACTTGAATGCATAGAAGTATTGATTTTCTTCTAATTCTTATACCTATTTTCCTAAAAAAAATATCTGACGTCTTATATGTCTTAATGTTAATATTATTCATTTATTCTTTCTGAAAGTCAGACATTCAGTTTATTTACAGAAAAGCTTAATTGTTGACATCATTTAACTTTGACATGAAATGAAACGAATGTCCAATTCTGGTCATTTCGAGATTCCTGAGGCTATTATAACAAAATTTAATATTAAACTTGAGGGGAAATAGTGTTCAGAAGCTATAAGAATTGGTCAAATATATGAAACATTTTACTACTTCTCTAAAAACTGATTCTTCAGCGCAAACATTGAGTCTATTGAAGAGATTCTAAAACCGACGGACTTGAGTTCAAAGTATAAAAATTGTGAAATAGAATCGCTGAGAATAAAGCTTTTATTACTTTAGAATTAGTTTTGCTCAGAATTTTATTTATCGTATAAACTATATTAAAGTTGAGGATTAATGAGAAAAAAGTACTGAAATGAGAGAAATGAAAATCTAAACTCTAAGCTCATACCGGACTTAGTTCGCAAAGTACCTTCCTTCAGAATTAGGTGCGATATAGAATTATTTCAACAGAGAAGGAGACCTTCAGAGTTCCTTCACTTGAAAAAAAAGTTTTTTTTACTCCTTTAGATGAGGAAGGACGAGCAAGGAAATAATCGAATTCATTGAATTCATCACTATTTCTTTGTAATCCATATTGAGTTTGAAATAAAATTTTACGGAGATATCTATAGCACTTAACTTACAAATGATGAGAAGTGAAGGAAAGTATTACTAACCAATTTTTGGATTAAAACGGAGGAGTTTTTAAGGACGAAGGATGAAGGAGAAGGTGTTTTGCGAACTAAGTATTACGGTTGCAATTAACTTGAATGAAAATTACATTCTCTGGTCTTAATATAAGTATTTATTGTGCAAAATCTATTGAGAATTAAAGTAATCCTCTTTTGAAAAGTATTATGTATTATGTCTTATAGCACTTCTTAATCAAACTAAATCTTCAATAGTCTCTTCACTATCGCAGTCAAACATTTAATAGTTAGCGAAGAAAGTAAACAAAGTGTTCAATAATAATAAAAATTCTTTTCCACAAGTTTTATGATGAGAAGAGACATCTTATCCCAGTTTTATTGTTCACCCAACCTGTGAAAGTCACTCAAGTTATATCAGATTGAAATCTATTATAGTCTCAATTGTTTGAATTAATTATAGCATTAATACTTTTTATTACTTTTATGTCAAAACAATTAAGATAAGGGTTTACTCTTCTCTGGCTTTAATATATATTATGAATGAAAATAAATTACTTGAATTTAATTTGAAATAAATTATCTGTAAATTAAAAATTGCTTCAATTATGAAATGAGTTTGTAAACAATAAATCAAGAAAATTACTTCACTTTAAAGGAACCAAAAAATATTTGTTCCAAAAACAAACTCAAATTACTGTAAACTATTTATTTATAAAGTATTTTCAAAACAGTAATTCTTGTTTCTATTATAAATAGCTTTCATTATTAAATACTATGTTATTTTTTCTGTTGAATTGATTTTCAAGAAATGTTATTTACTTTGAGTATAATTGTTTTCAAAATTATTTGATAAAAAGTAAGTCAATAGATCGATAAAAAGCAATTTAAAAATAATAAGAGTTCATAAATTCATATAAGTCTGGAATGATTGATAACTCTATGAGCTATACATCAGAGAATTATAATATTATTTTACGAATCAGGAAAAAAATAGATTTTGCATTATTCAGACCCTATAGGAAAACATGATAAATGATTGCAAATCAATATAAACCTACACTTATTTGCATTCTTTGAATACAAAAACAATTTTCAAGTTTTCATAAGAATAATTTCATTCAAATTGAGACTCCATAACAGAACTCAATTACTTTACCTGATTCTTATTAACTAAACTGTTAATAAGACTTTTCTCCACTATTAAACTCAAACAGTTTGACAAGAATTTCAAAAAATTTCATGCAATTAAAAAGATTAATGCTTTGGTCAAAAACATATCGGATAGAGAGCTCAATAAACGTTAAACAATAGGGAAAATATTCAGTAATACCTTATATCGTATTTCCTACACTCATACTTGTATACAAGTTCTCTAGTAGTAAATTGTATTATTTGTTTCCTTTCTCGTCTCTCTCCGTCTGTTTTCTGCCTTTCACTTGAATTCCTGCTGATTCTCATCGATAGCAATTGCAGTAAATGAGAAACTTTTGTATTTCCGTATCATTTGTTTGACATGTTTTTGTGACACTTAGTTTTTATTCTGCTCTTTTCTGGTCAATGATAATAATTCACGTGTTAATGTTTGTTTTCTTATATAAAATATATATATGTTTTGCAGAATAGAAAAGTTTTTAAAGTCAAATAAATGAATGTTATAAATGGAAACTTTAAATATAAAACTTTTTTCAAAGAAGTTTTTCTATAGATTAAATTCTGAGATGACAATAAAAAAAGTTTCAAAAGTAGAATATGATATTCTTAGTGAGTTATCTAAATCTTGAAACTTTATGATAGAAATATTATCTGAATAATAATCAAGAAGAAAAAAATAATTATTAAATCCTATATTTTAAACTTTTGAAAAATACTGAGAAATATAAGAAATCAATAAAACACTAAAGATGAGAGCGAATCAAAAGTATAAGTTTTGATTTGTGTTCAACGCTATTATTATATCTCTATCATATTTTCTATATATCTCTCACTTAATACATGAATTTCTGAATGATGTCCGCTTTGATTCCTTTGGTCACGGATGAGCTCTTTTGCTGTTGAGCATCAAAAACTATTTAATAAGAGCAGAAAAAAAATATTCGGTTGTATTACTGAATAAAAAGAGAGAGAAAGGATATCAGAATAATAGCGAGAAATGAAAGTGAAGGATAGATAGACTTGGGATACGATTGAATGAATGTTTGTGATCTTACTCTAACTCTCTCATTGTATCTCTTTTTCATCAACTACTTTATTATTTAGTTGTGTATCCATTGCTGTATGACTTAACTCTTTTATTTAGTTGTTCATATTTAATCGTTAGCGCATCACTTGAGAGGAAAACAAAATATATATATTTTCTTCTAACAAAAATAGATAGATATCCGTTCAAAGTTTGGGTCAATCAAATCGATTAAATTAATGCATTTTTTGAGTGTATTTGTTATTTTGAAATAAATAATTTGATTTTTCTATGAAGCTTATTCTTTTGAAGTTTTAAGATCTAAAATAATACCCAAAACAATATTAAAGTGTTTGATAATTTTGAATGGAAATTGACTGGTGCAACCACAACATCAACCATACAGTATTATAATTATACTGACCTGTATTAATAGTACTGTATTACGTAAATACTATTTCAATGTACTTTCACTCTATATTTACATTTGTTATTAGTGTATTGTCACTAATTAATAATATATTAGAATTATTTTTCAATTTCGTACAGATTTCCAATGGATTGAAGAGTTTATGTTTAAAATCTGAGTTCAAAATTGAATTATTCAACATTTACTCATGAAACTCGTGTTAAATGATTAATTGGTTCGTTTAATAGGATTAAACGTTACCCTATAAGTAAAGATTAAAATGATTCATTGAAGCCGTAAACTAATTGTCTCAACTATTTATATGAACGTACAAAAAGTCAAAAGTTTAAACAAGTTTTCAGTTTGAAATAAATATAATTAAATATATATTAACGTTATTTTCACGATTATGCTTTTGTGAATACTAGTAAAAATATGTTTTTAAAAGTCTTAAAATGTATTGAACATAAACTACAGAAATAGAAAAATATCTATATTTATATAAGATTTATGAAGTTTGAGTTGATTTAAAGAGTCCTCAAAAACCTTAAACAATCTTATTTGAAATTTTGAGCTCATAATTGAACACTTTCAGAATCTTTTCAAAGCTTTCAACTTGAATGAAGGCATAAGCTTTGAATTTTTCATTCATTCAAATATTTTTGAACAACAATAAAAATATTATAAAAGTTCAAATTATAAGCTGTTATTTTCAGATTATTGTTAGAAATTTTTGATGGCTCTGAGACTTGAATCTGATCTAATTTTAACTGAAAATTGAATTTTTTAAGCCCATTAAAGAAATTTTTTTTTGACTACACACTCTTGAACAATAATTTTCAAATGCAGATTATATTTTTATCATGAAATCGATTAGACTTGGAATTTAATATAAGATTAATTTATTATATTTTCTGATAATTTTTCAAATAATAAAGAGGTGAAATAATTATTTACTAAATATTGTTATAATGTTTGAGCAAAATTAAAACACTCATTAATACATTTGAATAGTTTTAAACCTTAGGAATACTTAACTCAATAAAATTTGAATTTTTAATGATTTTAAATAACTATTTAAAATAATGAATTCCTTATTTATGATGAGACTTTGAGTCTGCTGAAAAATTAGTTCCCTTAAAAACTGTCCTGACATTAATTATCATTGTTATGTTAAGCTTATGTTTTATAGCATGAGTGTAACGATTAAAAAATGTGGACACATTCTCTCACTTATAAAAAATATTGATTAATGCATTTTATAAAATGAAACGCTTTTGAGTAAACTTAATAAAAACATGTATTAATAGCATAGAAGTAGTCAATGATTACTGAATTAGTTGAACAGTAAAAACTGCTCAGTACTAAAGTTTATGGTTATATATTTGCGATTTTTATTCAATTCAATACAATTTTCGAAATCATATTTTGGGTTAATTAAAACCTTAAGAATAATTGTCAATTGTGATGAGTTAATGATAAGATTGCTTTATTTAACTATTGACTTTTTAATTTTATCCAATCATTTCATTCACAATTATCTAATAAATATATCACTTATTTATTAAAGAATTTTCATTTATAAACTTGAAAATAGCGAATAAAGTCTTATGAATATTTTGAACAGTGACAAAAATCTTAGAAGCATTAGTTTTGCTCATTCATAATATTCTTTTCAATTTACTGAAAGAAAATTCTTTTGCAGTTATTCCAAGTCTATCAGCTATTGAAATGTCTCTTTAGGTGTTACTAAAAAGGCTTTTCAAGCAATGCATTTCTCCTTATAGTTGAGATTCACTACTATTTTTTAGCTATCAAAACATTTCTCAATAGAATCGAAAAGTTATTTTTATTTGTAAGCAAAAGCTTCTTAACATACACTTGGATTAAAAGTGGGTTTTGTTAGTCTGAGAAATCTTCTCTTGTGTACAAAGAAATAGAAAAAAGATTCAATAGGAAAAAGACTTTTTCTGGCAGATTCTGATCAATGTTTTCAAACTAAATAAGTTATAAAACATTTATTGATTCAATAAAACTTTAATTCTAAACTCAAATGCTTTGAGAAATAATTTACAGAAAAGTTATGCAATATTTCTATTCAAAAAATATATTCCCAAATAAATATTTTCTCTCAAAACTTAATCTCGAAAGTTGTTCAGCTCTTTAAAGACTTCAAAAGAGGTAAAAACGAAATCTTAGTCAAACTTTGATCTATTTTTCATTGTTTTTTAAAATCCAATTTTTCGCTCTACTGACAGATAAGGAGAAAAAAGTTTCTCAAAGATTTCATGCTTTTTATCTTTATTATCTGACATTGATATTAATTTTGACATTTTATTTGTGGAAAATATTATGAATTTGAAAAAAATTCACTTATTTTTCATAAGCGGAAAAATAGTTAATAAATTGAAAGAAAAAGTTTGAAACTGACTATTTTTTATTTGAAGTCTAAACTAACAGCTTATTTATAACAATTGAACCCTTAGAGAGAATTCAATTTAATTCTTAGACTTTGTATGCATTGACAACACTTGATAATCTTGTGTCACATCTTTCTCTTCAATGGTCTCACTTTCTCGCTCTACTCAACTGTTTTAATTCAGTGTTTATTTGAGCGCTACTCACGAGTGAAGATAACTTATAAGTTCTTTATACAGACTAAAAGTTACTCTAACTGTAAGAAGTCATGGAATATTAACTTGTCTTTAGTTATTCAATATATTTTAATAACATTTTGCAATTGCTATCATTTTTCCACACACATAAAAAACTTTATACAAAAGACAAGTGTATTAATGCTCGAAAAAACTTTTATTAATTTGAATTAAACAAAACTCTACTGAATATCATTGAACTGATCATAGAATTAAAAGAATAATATATTGAATTATTCTTTAAAGTCAATACAATTATGCAAAAAAAGAAAATAAATATCGAGAAAATAGTATTTTTAGTGAAATAATACAAAAAATCAATAAATAGATAAAAGTATTGACATAATAAGCAATTATTCTGTTTTATATAATTAGATAATAGAAATTGAGTTTATTTTTGATAAAGTTTGCATTTATTTGCAATTTTATGACATAAAAGCATTTGTTTGGTTTCCATAACTTTGTTTCTCAACTTTATGACTTCAATCTCAAGATCGAGATTCTCATTAATGAGCGAAGACTTACGTTTCTCATAGACAGCGATCTGTTCCAACTTCTTCTTACGACACTTCGCGGCCGCCATTCTATTCTTCTCTCTCTTAATCTCAATTCTCATGTCTTTATTCATCTCTCTTTTACTCATAAAATCCTTAGACTTATTTCGATCAGAATTAGAGGCAAAAGAAATAGAAGAGAGATTCGAAGACTGAGATGAGGATTGAGATGAAGACTGAGATGAAGAAAGAGTACAAACGCTCATCTGATTCAGAATCGATGGCGAAGAAGACGGGTATTGAATCAGTTCTGGAGTCTTTACCTTTTGTTGTCCATAATATTTATCGATTGAGTCTCTTGAAAAGTGTGTCGAATAAATAGATGAAGGATTAGGCGAAGGATTTGAGGGATTTATTGGGCTTGAGGTTAGACTTGGCATAAATGGTGTATAAGTGTGAGGAATGTCTATCAATTCAAAAGATAGAGAATAATATATCATAAGAATTTCAAACTTTTAAAACATTATAATTGGAATTGTTTTTTAAATAGATTTAAAGTTAAGAAAAAGTGAATACAATTCTGTCGGTTATGAAGAATAAGAGGACTTTTCGTGTCGTTATTATAACTATTCGTTGAGTCGTTTGAATGCATCGCAAAGTTATCCGAATTGTTCACTAAAAATGCGATAAAAACCAGTTTTTATGAGAGAAATAGATAATTATGATTTTGAAAATAGATTTATTTTTGATAATAAATTAAACTTTACCTGAATTGTAATGATTTCTTTCAAAGTCTGTATAATTATTAGCTGTTATTGTGTTCGGGATTCCTATCGAACCATTTTCTGAAAAATCTATTCAAATAAAAGTTAATTAATTGAAAGTTTTGATAAAAATAAAAATAGTTTTTATGATTACCTCTTCTCTGATGAAAATGAAGTGATCTGTAATTATGATCGATATTTGTGTAATGATTGTGAACTTCGTATTGATTTTGATTGTAGTAAATCTGTGATAAGTTTTGCGGCCAATAAAAACTTGTCTCAAATCTCTTGTCGTCCGAGTCTGTGATCTCGACTACAAATCAAATTCAATTCATTAATAATTTGATAACTTTTAAAAAACTTGTCGTCTCTTTAAATGATAAAATGTCTAGACATGAGTCGTAAAGCTTTCAAATAATATTAATAATGCTATGAAAAGGTCAGCATTTGGTTAACTTTTTAATAGTTAAAACATTTGCCGAAACAAATGACAAAAATATTTCAATTAATTTTATAAAAATAATGAGTAATTCTTTAGTAAAAGTTATGAAAAAATTAAAACGATTGCAACTTTTGGTTGAAATCATTGAAATACAAAATTAATTATAAAAGTTTTTGATAATGACTAGTAATGAGTCATTTATTGCATAAGATTTTCATATTTTTATTCAATTTGAAAACAAATGATTAATATTTTAACTGAAAGTTAAAGTAATGAAAAGTTTTGTTAATAGAAAATTGGCTCAAGTTTTGAATGAGATTTTGAATTAAAAGCTGGTTTGAAACGAATGATTACCAGAACTATTGACTGAAGTATTGCTTGAATTCAATGAATAATTAACTGATTGTTGAAAATCATGACCAAATCCATGTCTCATATCTTGCGATGGATTAAAATTATGTCCATTTTTGTACTCATACTCATAATGATTACTAAAATCATGATTCACTTCTTCGTTATTACTTCTAAACTGATGATTATCTTGAAAATAACGATAATCCGGATTAACATTAGGATAATATTGATAATTATGATCATTATTTGCATTAATTGATGCGTTTTTAGTGTGTAAATCAGTTATATAGTGAAACATTTTATACAATTTAATGTCTTTATTAATCAAAGAAATACATTAGTTATGAAAATGTGAAACATTTGAAATAAGATTAAGATTATCTCTATATAAGGCTTAGCATTAGTCCTATAAATATAGGCAATGACTTGAGTTGAGTTCAATCCCCAGAATACAAAGGAATGATTTCAACTTTAATTTTACACTTATTTTGAAGCTTGAGTTCAAAATCATACTATTGTTCTGCACTTTGTTTTCAGTTTATCACTTTTTTACAGTCATTCATCATATTTTTCAAACTTTTAATTACTTGAACTCAAGAACCGGAACTCAAAATTTATATTCAATCAAAACTTTTCCCGCTTTTATAAGTGATTAATAATTGATAATATATTTGCTTAACTGGTCATTAAAATTAGTTATTTTTAATTTGCTTTCAATATTTGATAAATTTGAGTATAATATAAGTCTATATTATTAATTGAATCATTTATTGAAATCTCATCAATAGGTTATCAAAAGTTATAAAAGTCTAAACTCTAAAGCATTATTCATTTAACATAAATTCTAAGTTCATTTTCTGTAAGATTTCGAAACTTTTGTATTAATTTATTACTAATTACTTATTAGTATTTATATGATATAAACTTAAGAGACATAAACCTATCGTAAATATTTAGTTTTGTAAAATGCAATTTAAAGCCCTACTGTTTTCATGGATGATTAGCCAAACCTTCTCTCAACTTCACTTTTTAATTACAGTCATTTAAATTGTTATTAATTAGTTGATTAAATTGAATATTAATTTAAACATAGCCTAAACATAGCCT
>JAQFXV010002027.1:0-11473 GCA_034694065.1 Camisia spinifer | reverse complement strand
AGTTGAATATAAACGAATTTATCTGATTTACAAATAATGAATAATATTTAAATATTTGTAATACATATGGTGGGGCACTCATTAGACTGCTTCGCACCAAACAATCATCATATATTGAACAATAGTTTTAAGAAAAAATAAATAAAAATGTACATTAAGTTAATATCATAAACGAGGCATTCTTTTAACATAAAAAGAATTATATAATTCATAAAAGAAGATATTATTATTCAAAACTTTTGAAATAGTTCTAATGATGAAATAAAAGATAATTTTCATGTCAAGATTCCATATTTGGAATAAATAGAAATCTTTTTCATAAACCATACGTTTAAAATGTAGCACAAATTGAATTTATAATGTCATTAATTATAATGAATAGTAATTGATTTAAGTAAAAATCATAAAAGTTGTTTTATTTGCTATAAACTTGAATTTCATGTTTGTAGTAAAGCATTGAAAGAGTATGAATAAAATTTGTTTTCATTTTGGCACTAAATTCAACTTTAATGATCAAAAGTTTTTGTTTTATTTTCAAATCATTAATATTTTAAAGGATATATTTATTCAAAACAAATGCTTGATATTTGTCTGCATTCAAAATTAGTTCTTCATAAATACCTATACAATGAAACTAAATTTTAGTATAAAAAGTATAACAAACTTATTAATTGTCACAATTCATAATAATATATGAATTATTAAAATTAATGCCAATTTCCATGACGTGAATTCACAACCATTTTCATAATTAAAAGTAATTCAAGTTAAAAAGTCATACAGAAGTATTCAAATCTATCACAGATTTTCATATTGAAAAACAAGATTTCAAAAATCAAACAAATCAATTAAAACTAATGATCATTGCAAATAATTTAATTAGAATTTGAAAGCATTTGATTTAAAGCTCACTTTTATGAGTTTTAGTTACGATCAAAGATTTTATCTACAAAACACTTCTCTAGAAGTCAATTGAAATAACTATTTCTAATTTACTGCTGTGTGAACTGAACTATTTCGGAGGATTCGTTAACTATAATATAAATAGAAAGTATTAAATAAGATTAATGTTTTCCCAAAAAAGAGGAAAAACAATTTTTAAAAACTATTTCAATGTTTGTAATTAGTGTTTTATTTTCTTTAAAATATGATCTCTCTTCAAAATGTGACCTTAGTTTTGATCTAATGCTATAAATAAATGCATTTGTAAAAAAATCCGGAATATTGAATACTTTTTGCTTATTTATTATTATTTTTAATTTTTATTTTTTTTGCTTAAAACGTTCAGAGTTTCACTGACTGGAACTTTTTAGCTCAAAGCCAAGTCTGAGCATAAATTTATCCCAGAAATGTGTAAAATGATCTTCAGACCTATAAGCCTGACCTTCAACTTGAAATTTGCCGATGCATTATGTAAATTGAATAACGATTCATTTATTATGCTAAGTTATTACACGATATTTATTATTGACAATAAAGTTCAAAATCTAAATATTATCTTATTTAACTTGTAAAAATCTATTTAATAAAAGAGTTCAGCATTAATCTAAGTGTTCAACCTTTAAATGTGTCCAAAACTGATTGAACCTTAGGATAATATTTTTCTTATAAAGCTTTCAAATATTCCAAAGATTTTTATAGTCAAATCTGATGCTTAGTTTTGAAATGTTTTTCCTTCAAATAAATTCATTAAAGTTAAGGGATATAACAATTCATCAATTAGTAAGAAGAATGCAATCGAAAAAGTAATATATTTAGGAAAGAGTATTGATTACAATGAAAAAGAAGAAAATTAAATGAATAATTTGCCTCAAAAGAGTCATAACGAAATTTATTGAATTCTGGAGAATTTAGTAACTGTATCCGCAATATTTTGTTGAACATTACAAACTAGAGTACAGTACAGTTATAATATAGCAGATATATATACTTGTGTAACATTCGATGCATAAATACTGTAGAATCCAATGAGTTGTCATGGGTTACAACACTTTAGCACAACTTTCTCTTCAAGCCCTGCGCTGTCTCTAATATTTCGACTCCTTTTCTGTGCAGTAGTCCTAACATTTTATACCAAACTTTAGTTTCAAAATACTTTTTCGCTGTAATGTATAGCATAGAGCGCAGGTATAACCATATTATTCTTTATAATACTCAGAATATTCCAACTTTTCTTCCAGAGAACAGAATACTTACTTTTGTTTACAACTAAAGTGTCTGCTGTCAGTCAAATATCCTTTTAATCGTGTCATCTCTTGTGTTGTGTTATGCAAGAAAGTGGAAAACAGTGTTACACATTATAATACTCTTTTGAAAAATTGATGATTGCATTTGTTTAGCTAAAGAACGTATGCATTATTTGCTATCAAAACTTGCAAAAATATTTGCGGATTACTCGGTATTTAATGTACTTTTTCAGAACTAATTTACTTTCCTTTGTTGTATAATTTTTTTACTAAAGCTTTACTCAAATTTATTACTAGCGTCGAAATTAATGCTTCATTAGAGAATCGATTCATTTTAAATTGCGATTATAATTGTTTTTTCGTTAAGTTCTACTCACATCTATTAATTACAATTTAAAGTCACTCTATATATCACTTCTTAATGATTTTCAAATCCTCAATCACTAGAGCATTGAAAATAAATAAATTGAATCAAATAAATACAGGTATATCAGCGGTTAGTTTTAACCAATTGAACTTTTGTATGCAAACGAATTACCGTTAGAGTAAGGATTCAGTACACTTTCTCAATATTATATTTGATTTATTTATACGAGTATTATATTTAGAATATTTTGTTCGAGAAGATTATATATTTTTTCTTGATTAAAACCTCCGAAATCATAAAAAATTCATAAGAAATTTTTCAGACTGAGTGCCGTAATTAGAAATATAGGTCAATGCATATTATTTAATTACTATCTATTTTTGATGATACAAATGAGGTATAAATTTTTAATTTAATTTCAGATTCGAAATTCAAATGATTTTGAATCAAACCTGTTTACTATCAAATTAAAATTTTTGGTTAAAATGTCAAAACTTGTGTTTTTATCGATAACTTCAGACAATTTTGTGGTCTCTTTAAGAACTTAAAATTTAAAAAATAGAGTACTTTATAACCAAAATTATTAATCATATGCAAAATTTTCTTCTCTATATTAGAGCTTTTGAAAAATCATTAAAAAGTTGGGAAATTTATCATTTAGACATTTAATATTAAAATTTAATACCGGAGCTTAAAAATGATATTCAGAACATAAATTATTTAGTGTCAAACCAGTTCATTAAAAATGAATTCAGTTTTTTCAAAAGAAAAAACAATATATTTGACTCAAATAAATGAGACCCAATTCTGCTCATTCTGTTCACTCGTTTATTGATTATTAATTTATAAACTGATATGCAATAAACTAATCGTTATATTTAGACATAATATGCCACAAACTATTTAATAAATGATCAAAATTTGATTTTGAGTCAGGAATAACTTTAACCTTTAAATATATTTCCCAATTTTCATGCATTTTAATCTTATGTCATTTTGGAAATTATGTACAAAAGTTAGATCAATGCTCAAACTTTTATAGAACATTTTATAGAGGATAATAGGATTATAACTACAATCATGCAAATTATTAGTTGTTATATTTTTCATTCCAATCATTTATTTGTATTTATTCGTAGAATTTAACTATAGTTTTCAAATTAATGTATATTTTATAATTGTAAAGTCTAACTGTATAAGTATTGTTTAATCTTAATTTGAACTCAAAAAGACTGTTTTTTTCTTATTATTTTAGAGAAAATTAATATCATTTTAAATTCAAATTGAACGAAATTTTCTGAAACATTTTTTATATTTATACTTTGAGATAAAATTTTTTATGATTACACTGAAGAGAATATTGGGTCAAATGCTAAAAATGTATAGCTTGACCGGTGGCTTCCCATTTTTCGAATCTCAATTTTTCGAACTCACTTTTTCGAATCTCATTTCATCGAGTCTCATTTTTTCGAAAAATTACCCATTTTTTCGAAAATATATCCATATCACTCTTTTCAGATAAATATTGATTATTGAGGCATATTTAAAACTCTAAATTGTTTGAAAGTTTATTTAATTATAACTTAAAATATCAATTTTTGAAGATCACAAAAATTCGAAAAACACAATTTAGTTTTAAGCAGAAACTTATGATTCTTAGGCTGTTGATTGATTAAAGTGTGCCTGTGATGATTTTGATAAACCCAGGTTAATGTGTACTGAATTGATATTTTTCTAATTAACTTTAAAGATTAAAATCAAGTTTAAATACCATGTTTAAAAACAAAAAATGATGAGCGATTTATTTCGAAAAATGGGTATATTTTCGAAAAAACGATATTCGAAAAAATGAGATTCGAAAAATGGGAATGAGCCACTTGACCATTGATTCATAATAACTACAAATCAGTTGTAATAATTTCAAATTACACTCACAGGAAATGTTTTAGTTGTACAATTCAAAAATACACTTAATTATTAAACAAATACTTGTTTGGTCTTACATTTGATTGACAATAAAGTATAACAAATTCATATAGTATATGAATTAATCTGATTTTAACAATTCATTTCTTTGTGATAAGAGAGATAATGAATTATTATTTCAAATTAAACGTAAAATCCTATTTCAAAAGTTTATTTGACATTTTCTAAGTTTAGACACGCATAAAAATCACATGAGATTTAATCCTTTCAATATTGAAAAACCTTATTATAAGATTTATTTTTATGACACTTTGCTTCGATTATACCCCAATTGGCTGAAAACATTTATACAATAATATTATATTACCAAAAGGCACAGCTTCATGAAACTAACGACATAGAGATAGCTTTGAGAAATAACTATTTAAAAGGTTTACTCATAGAAAAAATGATGTTTCATTGACTCTAATGGACTCTAATTGGTAATCATTGCCTAATTCTATTGTTATTAATTTAGTAACAGAGCTATTTAGAAATATGATAAAGTTATACTCATACTTATCAGTATATTATAGTTATCATTATACTAGTATTGTTCTCATATTCTGTACATAAGAGAATATTTTCAGCGAAATGAATTTCAGCGAAGTAGGAAGAAATCATTTGCTTCAAACTAAAAAGGTTAATATTGCATAAATTTAAGTCAATTTCTTGACATTGTTTTGCTGTATAGGTATACGAGATATTTGATATTTAACTTTAAGGATTATCTACTTTCGAGAGATTCTTTGCATAATATATGTTTCGACTAAAGGAAGGCATTCTTGTATCAAACACTTGAATATAAGTTTTCAACAATTTTATGCAAATATTTGCATAAGTGTTGCAGTAATGCAGTTATTCTAATGTTTCAACGCATCATTTAATGCTGATTATTTGCTAAGTCTTCTTATTATTCAGGACTAACTCAATAATCTTACTCTAATTCTCTTTTCAGTTTGCAATTCATTACTGGAAACAAAATAAAAACTGATAAACTAAATGCCATCGCAATATCACAGGATATGCTATTATTGCGAATTTGGGGACTTATTATTCAAATAAAGGGCAATTCATCAGATCTAATAATTGAGAAAATCAATATTATTGTGAGCTGTCAAAGAAAATAAATTCTGAAAGTTGTTTGACTCGAGTTGTGTTTTGTGCGACTGATAAGTCGACGGTGTTCTGAACAACACCGTCTTTACCGCATATTGACGTAATGTTAAAATGCCTGGCGGTCGAAGAGGGCTCGTTGCACCTCAAAATACTTTTCTCGAAAATATTATTAGAAGATACAACTCATTACGTAAGTCTACTCATTATTTTTCAACATTCAATCTTTATTACTTTTCTTCGGATCATTCATTTCTCAACAATTCTTCATTTATTTGTCAGAAATCATTTAAATATCGAGTCATAATTAGTATTTTAATCAATAATATGATGAACAGTCTCTTGAGCTCATAATTAGTAAAAATTTCATTAAAAAGTTTATTCTTCTTTGAATTCAGTTTTTAGCTAATCAATAAAGATATTTTCATATTTGTTCAAAAGTAATGCTGCGATTTCTTGAGATAACTTAATCATGTCATGCGATAAAAATGAAAATTTTTTAAATCCTAATTACTTCCAAAGAATAAATCACTCATTACAATAAACCAATTGAATGCCATAGAGTTCAGACATATGTTAATTACTTGTAAAATAATTGGAAAACTCTGGAAAAATAAAGATAAATAATCCTACAAACTTTCGAAATTAATACTGATTTGACAAGACTTTAAAGTTGAAGTATTATTTTCCTTATTTTTGATTCGTTGAGTTCTATCTATCAATTTAATACATCAGACTTTTTAAAGGTTTTTATGATTCGTTTTCCAATAGCTTTGTGAAACTTATAACTTTTACAGTCTATTGCATCCAATTTTATCTCTCAAAGTCAGAGTCTCTGCCAATTAAACTTGAAGAGCGATATCAAATTGCAAAAACATCTTTGATATAATATTTGTTTCATATAAAAAATAAGAAATGCTTTGATAGTAATTTCTTTGTAATTACACAAGAAGTTGGTCGTGATTACGAACTAAAATAATATATCACTGCTTACTTTGTTTGTGAGTATAGAGTATGTGCATCTCTAATGAATGACTAGCATTCAAATAAATGAAAGGATAGTAAATTGTTTGTCCGGACTATTGTTCATTTGGGCAGAACAATGGCGGAGACATATCAGTGGCATAACATTCATACGCATCAGTTGTGGTCATGGATATGCTTTTTCTACTATAAAATGTGTACAAATTTTTCTTTTACCAAAATTTGAAAGTATAAGCAATAATTCTGAGGATGAACTAAAAGAAAGTAAAACATTTTTTAGGAGCGGAAATATTATAGAGAGGTATCTCTGTTATAGCTTAGGTTTTATTCTAGCAGTTTTGTTGGATTTTTTCATGAGAAACTGATATCTTTTTTGTTTGTGCCACTTGTCACATAATCTTATTTTGATGAATCCATTTTGTTTCAGAAATTTTAGGCTCACATTAAATGAGAAATTGAGCATATATTGAGCATATCTGAGTTGTGTTTCACAAAATGTTTGACAAAGTATAAAATGCATAAAACTTATTCTAAATTGAAGCACACAATGCTATACTAAGCTTTTATTTAAAGTGCAAAATACATAAATTTCGGTTTAAGGGATAATAGCAGCTCAAGTTTCATATCTATGTCCAGTTATTTATTGCCGATTTTTCACTCTATTTTCACCATCGGTTTTTTAATTCAAAATTAAACTGAAGAAACTTTTGCAAAAAGACTATTCGAGAGAATCCTAATGCAGTGATAACTCATGGTCTGTCATTATTGTAGAGTACGCTTCGATTACTTAAAGCCGCGAGCATTACAAAGAAGTATAAAGTTTATTCCACAGAGATTTATATATTCAGTTTATGCGATAAGAATTTCAAATATTTCCAAACGTAAATTTCCATTGATGTGCACCAAAATCTTGTGGACTATAGTATATACTTGTCCTAAAAGATAAAGTAAGTGTAAGATTGCTAGCGGTCTAATCGGAACGATTTCTCCTATTGTTAGTAAACTCTAAAAGTTGACAAACGCATGAGTATTACCATATTTGTTATTCAATTTAACCGATTTGACTCAAATCGCTTGTATAAAAGCTTCCAATTTCCCAAATATTATTGCTTATACCTTTCAAACAATATGACATTTATTATAACAACAAATATGATTGCTTTTGCATTTAAAGATAGATTTAATTTCACAAATTGATATTAGTTTCGAAAGTAATTCATTATATGAAGATTATTTTTTCTAATTGAATTTATTTGTTTATTGATTCTCAGTTTTATTGGTTTTCTTTAACTATTATGTACCGCAAAATAAGCTTTGATGGTAACAAAAGTTTTCTGCCTCACTATCTAAGAAACGCAATCTTTATTTTTTTTATTCAGAATAAATGAAAGAATAGATTGCTTTATTTTGGTCTTATTGTAAAAAATGAACCGATTTTACTTGAATTCATAATAGATAAAAAGTTATTGGAATAATATTCTTCTAACCATTAAATTCCGATTTCGTGCCGCTTTGAAATGGTCTAAAGTGACTCTATTTTAAATGAATACATAAATCAGCAAAAATCTAAAAATAATGATCTCTAAAATATTCTCATGCAATGAAAATCTATTTATTACGAACTTTATCTTTCGAGATTTCTATTTACTTTCGCTTAACTTACAACTAAACTTGAGTGAACTCATGAAAGTTTAGTGAAAACCATATAATAACTTATTTGATCAAAAGATTTAACTTAAGATTTGATTGAATCCTCAATAAATGGCGAAATAGGATTTTTTAATCTAAAAGTGGTTGATTTTGAATGAGTTGAACAGTTTATTAATGAACATCAGTGTAATAAAGGAATGAGGTCAAATAATATAATAAAAAATTATCAGACTGAATCCACAATATGTCCTTCACAACCATCTCGTCCAACATTAATACCTTTTCAAATATTGTATAAAAATATAACTATATTTAAAAATACTAATTTCAATTATTTATAAAACGAATTGCGGTTTGTTTAGATTCAAAACTAAGAATCCGATTATTGTTCATCAAATTAACTAATTAAATGCTTTGCGGAAGTAATCAGATGAAATTTTAACAGTTATCTATAGAACTAAATAATTTAACATTGTTTCAATGGGTTATGAAGTCTCAAAATTTGATTTAATGCAGGAAATAGAATTAATATTTAATAACATGAATTGAAAATTAATAGTTTTTCCATACAAAATGCAATCTCGAACTTCGAAAATCTTTTTCCTCAAAAAATATAAACTTCACTTATCTGATTGCTTCCGCAAAGTATTTAATTATTGGTTTTTAGCCTCAAAAAACAGAATTTCTTTTAATTAAAGAATTATACAGTGGTCTACTATGATATTGCAGACCCCCTCGACTCACACACAAAGAGACATACAGTCTCTCTCACTATTACTCGTCTCTCTTTCTTTGTCGCAATGAATTGATTGACAGAACCGACATTCAATTGAATAGAAATCTATTTTATTTGTAAAAAACAAAAATAACATTTTTGCAATGGGAATATGGAGCTATCATTCAATTCTCCACACAATTTAGGTTCAGTATCACATTATTATTATTCTAACACTTGAAAACAATAAGAAAACTTGTTTGAATACCAAAATTTGGACTCAAATTTTAACACCAAAGTTGGTCTCAGTCTTCTGATAAGCTTTTAGAAACCCTCAATTTTTAGTGGTAGGGCTCAAAACTAATCTGGTTTTTTGTGAGATCTACTTTTTCAGAACTTTCCAACTTTAGAATTTATAATCAATAAATATTTTTATATAAATAGGAGAATAATTTTTGTTCTGGTTTTATGACTTTCATTGAGCTTAAACACTTCTAAACATCTGTCGTCTCATAATTACTATCTTTTTATTAATGTTAAAGATATAATCTATATAAAGCTCATTTTCTATTTTTATTCTATAAAAATTGTCATTAAAACTTTGAAATGAGCTGAAAATTTGGTCAAAATCCAGTGGTATCTGATTTTACAATTTTTCCACCCTTTACTTCCCATTTTACACCTTCTTATTGGCCAACAATGGCTAACATTAATAAAGAGAACTTGATTCTTACTTTCGAGATTTCAAAGCGACCAAAAGTCGGTAAAGAGTTTCATATATTGATTGTAAGGCTCAGTCTAGTTTTGCTTTGTTTGCGAAATCCTAATATTTTTGTTTGAACTTCATTTTCTATCCTATGCTTATTATTCTCAAATGCTTTTTATATGAAAAGTTTTCGAATCGTTATACTGTATATTTTAATAATTATAATGTAATATCACTATTAGTTTGAGTGCATAAAACTTCTGTTTGACTTACGGCTAAATTTCATACAATGAATTGAAAGAAATAATAATTCTGTAAATCTTTCAAATAACATATTCGCAAATATCTTAACAGTCTATTCAAGATAGTGCTCTATTTTTTCACTTACAATCATTTTAAATATTCTGTTTGATCTTCTAATACTTTTCTATTAAAATGAGCACAAATACTGTCAAAAGACATTTTTAAGCAGTTTTAAAAGAAATTCTGTTATACAGTATATACCATATTAAACATGGTATGAACTAATTCTCTGTGGAATTTCTCTAATAAACAGATGAAGATATTTTCAACACTAGCAAAGATTAATAGACCAACTAAACTATGAAAGTAAAAATTAATATCACGAAACCAGTCAAGAATAGAGTTTCGAATCGTTAAATTTTCGATAAATTTTAAATTAAATTTAGCCCCCGGAGAAAAGAGGATACAAAACATTTTTACATCAAATTTTCTTCAAATTTTTACGAAACTAATTCTTCATTTATAAGTTTTTTTTGAAGTAAATCAATTGATTTTCCGAAAATTGTACTGAACGACTACGAAGAAATATTCAGAATATCTTATTGAGATTCAACATCTCATAGATAGTCTTTAATTATTCAAGAATTCGTATATTCTCATAACTCTTCAAAAAATAAAATGAGAAAATTAACTATCTATTTTCATTATATATTCAAACTTTAAGAATAAATGTTATGTATTATTTTCATGAAAAATCTCATAAATAATATGGAATGGTAAAGAAGAATTTTTGTTCATTTAAGTTTCTATCTATTCAATCGAATGATTGCGTTTGCTATGAATTATTTCCATAGAATAAATTCTAAATATTTTGGATTAACATCTACTCTATTCTTTTAATCAAAAAACTAATGTTTGCTGAAATATTCAATAGAGTCCAATCAATCTAGAAGTTTATATTTGCATAAGTTATGCAACATAACTAATATTTTGTACAGATTGGTTCTTAAATAAGTTATATGGAAGACTTTATTTAGAATGATCCCAAAAGCTGAAGCCATTTAATTCCAAGAAAGAAACTACAGAAAGTTGAAGCTTTCGATCAAAGGGAGATCATTCAACCAAACCATTCAAAAATACAAATTTTTGATTTGATAATTCTGAATGAATTAGGAATATATAAATAATTGAATAAATTGTTATGGTATGCCATCGAATAAATTCTAAGACTTAATATGCATAATATACGAGTCAATATATCTGAGATTTTGGCAAAAAAAGTCACTAATGAAAATATTTTTATATGTATTTTGAATAATGTGTTAACCGTCATAAGAAAAAAGCGTAGAAACCCATTAGTCATGAAACTCATTACTCATATTTAACACATTATTCAAAATACATATTGAAAAAATTTCATTAGTGACTTTTTTTGCCAAAATCTCAGATATTATAACTTGAGAGTTGTACAGTCACGCCGAGAAAAGCTTGCAGATTAACTTATTATTCATTCTGATAACGCTTATCTTTCTCTGTTATCA